>PVHP010001044.1:0-64561 GCA_004024765.1 Zapus hudsonius
TCAGCCAAATGATTAAGCAACTATAAAATTCTGTTTTGCATTACTAAAATAATGTTGAATTTTGTGTACATTACTGTAATCGTTTTTAGCAAAAGTAACCATAACTCACAACTTCCATGGCCTGATCTCTTTTTAATTTTCCCCATGGCTATTCTAAAATAAAGCCAACTAACTCTCCATGCATTCATGGCAGATATTGGCCTTTGCCTCAGAAAAACTGTCAGTTAAGTGTGACTGGTTTCTGGCTGGGGTCACAGCCCCAGGCATGTAATACACATATGATCAACATACATGTGATTTCTTACCACAGTGATGGAATTAATTATGATGTAATCCATATGGCTATCATGACTAAAATGTTTATCATGCAGCCATTAACTAAGTCTATCTTCCCCTAGCTCAGATGATATGAAACAACTGTAACAGCAGGTGCTAAATTCAGCCAATCAAAAGGGAAGAAGGTATCAGTAAAACCTAGGGGTAGAGTTTACTACTTTGGAGAATAGGTAGTTGGGGAGAGTTGACTGATGACCAACCTCACGAAAAATTGACATCAGAGGAAGTTTGGCAATAAAAATAACAAAACACAAATTGTCTGTCACTAAAAGACAGGAGTATTATTAGGACACACAATAGGTGTTAGGTGGAGTTGGTGAGAAAGCTTGTGCAGATAGTTCGCAGTAAACACCATTGCTGTGGAAGTTATGTTGTCTGTGTTTGCTTACTTTATGTCTAACAACAGGAGGGAAAATAGTTAAGAGAATGGTGATGCGGTCAACAAGATTAGATTTGTTTTTAATATGGACATATGTGAAGGGAAGACTGTGAGAACAAACAGTAAGAAACTTTTGACCCAGAAGTCTGCAAAGCAAGCCAGTAGGAGAGGGAAGCCAGTCTGCATAGGCTGTCATGAAAGTGAATGGATAGTTCTGATGAGAAATTTTCATATGATCTTATAGCAGCAACTATTGAGAGCTCAGAGTTTCCAGGGTCCTTTCAGACTAAGTCAGCATAATAATTTGGCCATTGGAGGGAGCGGTTATCATATAGAAATACACCCAAGGAGCTTAGGCTGTGGAGAGACCCAAAGTTCAGCACAGATATGAAAGTTGAAGGGACCATTTCTAGTTGACTGCTTTATAGAACCACTGTTCTTGCTGAAGGGAATCCATACATGCTCCCTCATCCAACAAAAATGCCACACCCTAAAAAATTCAATACTTGTTAACTAATATATTTTAAATCTTCATGACGTAGGCCTCTGTATTCTGAGTATATCTGAACGTCAGATAACATGATTGACGTTCATAGAGTTCAAAGGAAAATGGTTATTGAATATTTAAATTATTTTGAGTACCAATTTGCATATGTAAACTTATCAACACTTCCATATTATTTTTCTGCAGGAGGACAATAGAATAATATAAAGAAATTATACATTATATCATGAATGTTAAGTGACTAAAATCAGAAAAACTCCAATTTTCTCATCCTAAAAGAGGCAATAAGAGTCATACATGCTACATAATGTCTTCAGTGAATATTATTATATCTCTAAAATATTAATCTTGTTTTATCACATATATTCCATTTATTAGGAGATCCTGTTTCATTTATTTCCTGAAATCCCAGGGTCTAAATAATTCTACAGTTGTGTTTCCATTATTATCGGATCAATGTTTTTGAACCTTCAACAGGATCATACTTACATTTCCATTGACAGGTACATGTTGTAGTTCACTGAGACAAACCATAGTCAAATATGGAAGCATTTTCATGCCATGGTTGAGAGTTAACACGTCATAGACATATAATAGAGTTCCTCCTCTTCAAAGAATCACTATACAACTTTATCCATTTTAGCTTCATTTAGGTGTGTTAAAAACTAACACAGTATCACTGCCCTCATTAGCCTTTGGTATCCCAACTATTCTGAATATAAATCAATTACCAGGTTTCCCATCAATCCCATGCCCAGTACTTTTAGACTGACTTATTTTACCAGAACAATAAGAATTGACAGATGAAGGTGCAGGGACTGAGCTAAAGATTAAAATTTAGATACTGCCCAGCAAAAATTCCAAGGCACCTCAAAATTTAAGGAGTAACCAAATTCTTGTCTACAAAGTTAAAGAATTAAAATCATAGACAACTAGAAGTTAAGGTATAGTGGGAGACTTTATGTCAAGGAAAATGGGAAGTTACAAAATTTTCCAGTCACCAGTGTGGATAGAACACGTGGGAGAGGTTTTAGCCAAAATCTATTCTGTTTAACTAAACAGGCAAGAAAAGAAATGGAGGGCTCCCATCATGAGAAAAAAAAAATCATGTGGAGAGATCTTGAGCCCCCATCACCCCAGCCTAAGGGTGAGGGACCTTACCTGGAAAATGAAAGTACTCCTTCTAGGACTCCATGTGGAAGAAGAGACTGGTTTTGGTGAAACTTTTAAAACTTCCACCAGGTGAGTCAGAGAGATAGCTGATTGGTCTATACCGGACCAATCAGTTTTAGCATCTTGGTTTGAGCTCTGGCTAGAGACACATCCCATTTAAGGGGATGGGGGTCTATAGAGCTTGTCTGAAATTCTCACAAAGGCACTAAGGTATTTTACATCATATTATGTATGAACTCTGCAAACCATTGAGAATAATGAGGACTAGTTAGATTTTGGGGGGTAATGTATTTAATGTATTTTAATGCTCTTTTCAGGCAGATACATTTATTCTGGTTAAACCTTCTCTGTGGGCATCAGTGGTAGGAATGGAAGAAAAATTTGTACCAAAAAAATTGAATGTTTTAGAACCAAGCCAGCAACTCAAGCAGCATAAGGACCTAGCAACTCTTTTCTTTGAGTCTAATCAAGTGATAGTCTGTGGATGATGCTTTTACTTTGTGAAAATCCTCTATCAGTTTACTCTTGGTAAGGGTCACAGAAGCACAGTGAGTTAATGTATGTTTCTATCAAGTTAACTTGTAGTGTTAACTATTACCCCTGACTTCAATTTCCCTTCTGTAACACACACTTGAGTGTCATGCTTTCTTCTATGAGAATATCCCTCTATAATCACAAACAAAGCGTCAATTAACATGCCAAATAATGAGCAGCGACATGGCAATTTCATATACTTGTACTTAATTTATATTAAACTGACTTTGATGTTGATTAGTTTTTCATAACATAACTGCACTATATTGGCTGTCCAGATGTGAAATCTTCTCTTTTCTAAATTAATGTAATTATCACCAAAGAGAACATGAAATTAAATTTTCTTAGAGATAGATCAATATGATTGACAGTCAAATAGATACTGCTCATTCATTGAAACTGTTGTACATCAGGCAGGTTGGTACATTAATAGGCGATGGCCCTGATTATTGACTATTGACATTGGGTAGGGAGTTTTCCCATGTCTGCCTCTGGACCTTTGTATGATGCCTTTATTTAAGAAAGAAGACATGTACTATTAGACTATTAGAATCAAGTACAGAACTACATCAGGGCTGTTTATTGTGAAGAAAGATGGGATTTTTTCTCATGGCCACAGAGATTACTTGGGAGCCTGTAAAAACAGCCATGCTTGCAAGGGTGAATGAGGCCTGTTTTAACCAGCAGAGGCATTATCTGGGCCAGTTTGACACTTAAGATTCATGAGTTTGCACCTCCAAACCAAAATTCGAATATTTTAGTGGCTCCTGTTTATGTTCCATTTTCTTATTGTTCAAACTGCTTAAATTAGAAGTAAACTGTTTTAGAAGTCTTCCTGCCTATTACATTATGCTTTCAGAAGCATTCTTTCAATATGAATTAGGTCATCTTTTAGAAAATAGTACAGAATATAGTGGGAGCAATATGTTTGTGAGAACAAGAGTATTGTATCTGAAAGGAAAAGTGTTTTATGAAGACTATCTTCATGTTTTTATTACTTTAGAATCATGAAAATTGTCTCGCAATTTTGAAGTTTTAGAAATGCATAAAGTATTCTCTAATTCCTGACATTTTTCTTCCAATTTAACCAGGTTACTCAGATTTACAACTACTCTACTTAGGAAAAATGTACACCAAAAGATAGAAATTTCTTCTTGTTATTCTATGAAAAAAGATGCAATATTATAAACTTATGATGGCCCCTCAAATGTTTTGATAATTCCCATATATAAATAAAATGCTAGTAGTTCAAGACTTATACAGGTAATTGTAACAGTGTATAATACTGATTTCTATGGAATTAGTAAGGTATTTGGAGTGTTCTGAAAATAAAGGAATATGCAATATATTCGGGATGTATGTGAACTTAGCTCTCTAACAGATATGTCAACTAATGAGTTCTGAATTAGTCACATATCTTCATGAAGTTCATGTTGTATTCCAGTTCTATTAAGTTTTATTTCTTAATATTGTAACATTAATTTTCATTTAAAATCCTTGATATACGACCATAACACAAATTTGAAGGTTATTACAAACATGTTAATTGACAAAATAATGAAATGAAATAAATAATTGAGAAAAATAGATGGTCTTCAGTCATTCACACATTCCATAGACAACAAAGTATTAAAGAGTAAGCCTCGCAATAGAGCCTGAGGATATTGCTTCTCTTAAATATGTTCTAATTCAAATTTAAGAGAACATATGTGAAAGTGGAGGTCATCTATTGCTTTATTTTTATTTTTAGAAATAGATGATAGATAGATGGATAGATGATAAATAAGAGTTTCAGAAGTATACTCTGACAAAAATCTATATACTGGTATGTGTACATTTATCTTTAATTATTTTGGTTTTATATTGTGAATTTATTACTTAGCAAGTACATAGAAATATAAGCTACATATGGTAGATATTATGCTAAATTTCTTTAATCATTTCTCATCTTTTTAGCAAAATACTTATTCTAAAATATTTATTTAATGGATCAATAAAGAAATTGAATATTAATTATTTATTTTGAAAAACTTCAGTGATAAATATGATATTACTTTTCAATATATTCTAATAGTGTTTTTAGCATTTTTCCTGAAAAATACACTGCTAGTTGAGCGTCTTGTTAGACATTTATTATTCCAGTACTTAGGAGGCTCTGAAAGATGGCTATATAGGAAGACTATGATTCATATAAAACAAAACAAAATACAAAATACACACACAAAATCATTTCACCTGTGTTGCTGAAAATTTAGAACATTTTCTCAACATCTTTTCACTCTAGCTTTCAAAATTCACTAGGTTTAAATTCCAATTGTGTGCTAAATTATGTGATGTTGTCTCTATTCTGTGGATCATAACACTTTCAATAATTCAACTCAATTATCCATGGCTCTACCAGTGACAGAATTTCCTTTCTAAAAGTTAAATAGCATGCTCATGGATAAGCATTGTTAATTTGGCAAAAATATAATGTGTGTAGCATCTCTCTAAGCCTATGGTTAGTGGAAGCTTACCCTTGAAGTCCAGGTTGTTTGTCTCCATTGAAATTTGGCTTATATTTTTTATTATTGATATCTTTATTATCCTTAATTAGATACATTGGATGATCAAATCTTATGAGGGTACCCCCATTTCCCTCCTCACTGTCCCTGAACCACTGGGTGATCTTCTCAGTGGGCATACTGTATCAGTACATGGGATAGGGGGTTTTGAATAGCACAGGAGGTAGCCAGGATCCCGATATTTGTGTGTTGTTGCTGAAGGGAGCAATGTCTCTCTATATTCTCCTCCACCATGGCTCTTATAATCTTTTCCCTCCTCTACTGCTCAGTTTCCTGAGTCATGGTGGATGAGTTTTAAGTATGCTTTATTGTTGAGATCTTAAGTGTCTCTGGATTTCTGCTTTGGGTTGTGTTGGATATTGTTGGTATCTGTCTCATTGATGTATCCTGGGTTTACTGACTTGCTGTGGTGATAGATCTCTTATTTATCATTCCATTTTCTTATAGGTTTTATTTGGGGCCTACATGATAGACCAGGGATGGTTTATCTCTTCCGAGGATGTCAGCCACCATCACATGGCTTATTGGTGGGGTTGGATTGACCACAGCTCTCTCACTGCCTTCTGAAAAATGCAAACAGCTTCTCCATCAGAAAGTGAGATCAGTATAGGTTAAATGAGACACACATTGCTAACTTGGCAAGAGTCTATTGGGAGTAGCCTCTCTGTAGTTCTCTGGTAGTGGGAATTTTCCCTTGGAGCCCAAGCCATTGGTCCCCATAGGATTTTTGCCCTGGAACCCAATTCCAGTAAGGGTTCTTTGTCACTGAGTGGCTATCTTGGCCAATTTAAAAGTCATTGAAACCCCCTAGGTTTTGGTGCCATTATTATTTTTTATAGACATCATTGTAACAGTTACTTCTGGAAAAAATGTAGACTTGCTTTGTTATACAAACTATAGCAAAAAAAAATTGGTTCACTTTTGTTAAATATAAATAATATTCCAACTGTTTCCTTTGTTAGCAGATAAATCTCCAAAATTGAATCAGAAACCGAGGCTTGTAACTTTTAGGGCTATTGGATTCTTTAAGCCTTTTATGTTATATGCAAGGAGATTGTGGAACAAACATCAAAATCTGCTTCACATAAGGCTTTTGGTTCTGATGTGGTTTTACCTCACTTATTCCAACATTCATTGATCAGAGTTTCTCAGAGTCTATCACCAGTTGTCAAAGGTGGACATAAATTTTGATACATTCTTTTTTTAACATTTTATTTATTCATTTTCAAGCAGAGAGATAGATAGATAGAGAGAGAGAGAGAGAGAGAGAGAGAGAGAGAGAGAGAGCACCAGGGCCACCACCTTGTGGGTCTGGCTTATGTGGGTCCTGGGGAATTGATCCCGGGGCCTTAGGCACTGGAGGCAAGTGCCTTACCCGCTGAGCCATCTCTCCAGCCCAAATTTTGACACATTCTGAAGCAAAGCAGAGAGCTTCTGGGTTCCAAGTATATCTTCTAAATATATTGATTTTCTTGATTAAAACTTAAAACAATCCACTGTCATCTACCTTCTGCTTTTAATATTATAAGTTCTCAGGCTGTCATTTTAAAACAGACATTCTTGCTTTGGCTCTATTTTCAGCCTACACTTTTTCTTTGGTCATCTGTCAGTTAATTCCTGTGAAAAGAAATGAAGGTTTCTGTCAATCTATGTAGGTTACATGGACTGAAACCTGGAGGAGGATATCCAGCTGACTGGGGATGGGGAAGGGGGGCAACGGGGAATTGGGGATAACAACTCATGGTTGGCCTACTAAACAATGTAACTCATTATGAACAATAAAGAAAAAACAATAAAAAAACAATTCCTAAATTTAATCAGGTCTGGAAAGTTATAAGTCACATTGTTTAAAATGATGGTTTTCTCTCTCTCTCTTTCTCTCTATCTCATCTCTCCAGGAATATTGCTTACAGTCAACTTTCTCTTATTTATCAAGTTACATTCATATTTCATCTGTTTCTTTGTACATTTCCCCAATTCTTCCAAATCTTCATCACATATGTCTAATTTTTTTGTTCCATTTTATTTTTATTTATTTATTTTTATTTATTTTATATTAAGTGTGGTGATTTCATTATTATGTTTATTTGTAATACTTGAATACTCACTCATTTAATAAATTATATTTTATATACTGGGAGAACACCAGTTCTGTTCTATTATTTCATTTGGGAATCTGTTACATGGACAAGTAGGAGAAAAGAAATGCCTAGTTGATAAGTTAAATCAGAGATATTTTTGGGTTGTGCCTTAATACAGTATATATACATGTGTGCACACTTTAAATTGATTACATACTAATCATTGAATAATTATTATAGAAAAAGTGATGACTTTTATTTGATTTAATAAATACATCTTAACCACTGGGCTATTAGAAGTCACAATAAATACATGAACACTCACACACACAGAGAGAAATAATGAAGGAATAAGCTGAATCATCCATTACTTCTATTAAAAAAGCAAAGTGAAATTATGAGTATTATCTATTGCTAAAGAAAGAGATTAGTTTAGTGTTAGTAAAAATAGTATTATCACTCAGGTATTGTTAAGCTATGGGTACACACACTAGAACACACAAGCACACACACACACACACACACACACACACACACACACACACACACTGAAAAGACAGAAGAAAAGACATTGTGAGCAAATGTTTCTATGTCCTTTGTGATTTATGTATCAGTTCTCTCAAATTCCTAGTTTCTTTCTTTCTTCTATATTTATGGTAAATTCATAGAGTTCTCGCTGCAATGCTATAAAAATTTGAAAACATAATATAAAAGCAGCTAGGACTCTGTATCATTGAGACATAAACACACAGATCTCAACTTGTTCGTCTAGCCAGTACTGCAATGTACAGAATTAGAGGAGTTGTAAGTTGTCCTAATGGAAAATAAATAAATGAAAGCATCATATAATTTTCCTTGCACTGGGGATAAAACAAAGTACTGACATTCCAGAGTAGACAAAACAAATCTGCAGTGCTAAGGTTTATAGACTTAATCCCAGAGTTTTGGCAGCTGTCCTTCGGAACTCATGACAATATATTTTAACTGATAAAATAGAGGAAAATAGCTTTTCCTCATAAAACATGGTATAAGTTTCACTAGAGGACAAGATGTCACAGTGAGACGATGATTAGCCAAAGCAACTTTCTCTTGTGCACACATCCCACTCAGAAGTTAACACCTACAGCTCTGAATAACTTGTATTTTACTTTACATTTCAAAATATTCTAAGTTTATTCTACTTTCCATATACAGCTCTGGAAACTTTAATTGGAATTGGTGGCAGAAGATCATCCAGGAACAGCTAAAGACAAATAGAGAATAAATACTTTTGTACTTGTTAAATTCTGTCAGTGTCCAATGCTCTTGATGAGTTAATGTTAAAAAATTGTTAACCTGAAACTCAATAGATAATAATTTATATTTCTTAAAATAACCATATTATTTCAGAAGTAGCCTTCTAATTTAAAGGATTATAAGTTTCAGTCTCATGCATATTTATTTACTGTTAACAATTAAACATTACAGAAAACAAAATATTTTCAAGGAGGAGAATGCTCAGGGGAATAGAAGTGATGAGAGAAGAGAGGGAAAGAAAAAAAATAATATGAGAATGGGAACAAATAACACTGTTCATATGTCCAGCAGGGCCCTGACTCATCCAAGCATATGGTAAAATGCTGAGAGAGCCATAGAGTTACTCCCTGGTCCCTAACTCTCATTCCCAAAGAACACAGCTGACCTTCAATATGATCATATATATATATATATATATATATAAAATTTTGGCTACCTACATGGTCTTGAGCATTCAAGCAAGGAAAATAAAAGTCAAGTATCCCTTAAAAGCTTTGGGCAATACAGCCCAATAAATTTCTTAATTCCACAAGTCAAATGATAAGCATGAGAATTATAAAAAAAAAAAAAAAAACAATGTGACTATAGATGGATGTGCACACAGCAACCCAGAGAGATATCTGGTGTCATTATCAGGGTTAAAAGCTATGTATGTATTCTTGATAATTTTTCTAATGTCTCACCTGCTTTACAAGATTTACAAGACCATGCCAGACACCAACATACCATTTGGTGACAAGTTTTAGAAATGGATTTCTGATCTTTGTGGTAAAGAATATTATCCCATTCATTTTTGGTAATAGTAACTCTGTTCATTTTTGAACCTTGTGGGCTCAGCTGGTGTTTTCACATTGTCTCTTCTCATTTAAGTTTAGTTCACACTTTCATCCAACTGGGTTCCCTTGATCACCCTCTAAGGCACGTTATTCTATAAGAATGGGAACCGAAAAGAGCTCCAATTTTCTCCTTGCATACTTTCCCCAAACTATTTGCTTTAATTCTTTTCCTCCAATATCTTTATTCAAGAGTATCTTTGTGAAGTAAATCAATGCACTTTTGGGATGTCTCAGGGAGACCCACTGGAGAAGTATCCTGACTGCAAAACCCAAAAAGCCCACTCTGTTTGAAGAAACCAGATTGGTCATTGATTAAATTACCTCCTAGTAGTTAAGGGTTATTCCTTCGGAGAGGGGGATGGGGAAGTTCATGAGTAACAGAGCCCTCAAAAGAAAAGCAAGGAATGTTCTTGAGCCTACCCTTGCAATATCCACTTTGCCAGAGGTCAGGATAGGATATAGCTCCTCTTTATCTCTTTTGTCCTAAAAGAGTTCGCTTACAGCTCTTTTGTTTTTCCTTAAATTCAACCTTAGTCACTCCAAAGAAAAGAGTTCCCCTTTCCAAGAATTAATATCCCTGAAATGATTTTATTTGAAGTTGGTATTGTGCTTGGTTAGCTAAACCCCATAAACCCTCCCCAACAACCACCTCCAACCAGATTTTCATTCCAAAACTGCCATCAGCTGGGGATCAAGCATTCATTTGTTTGTGGGGGGCAACTGAATTAAACCACTACAATGGCCAAAAAGAATATGCAGATGTGATCTGGAGACAGATAATGTAAGCTAACCACAAACACTCTTCTAGTGGGTAAGAAAGGTGTCCAAGGTCAAATTGATACACCCGTCTGTTGAGTAATTCAGACTACCTCAGTAAGTCTCTTCAGAAAAATAAAATAAAATTTAAAATATATTCAGTTTGACCCTTGGAAGGGAATATGGCATCTAATTCTAGCTACGTGAGAAGTCATTGAGTAATTAAATTCCAGGACCGACAATTACAAATTGTGTTGTTTTAAGTTACTAATTTGTTACATCAGCAATAGAAATCTGATACACATTCAGTAATTAATCGAGGTATACTTTAATTTCACAATTTAATGTGTTATATCTATGCCTACTAATGAGATGTCCAAAGGCCAATGTTATATGCTTCACATACAGAATATAATCAAGACTGAATAATTACTTGTTATCCAGTAATTTAAAGAATCTTGTGTTACCAGCCATAACGGCTGTGTGTATACCCTTAATCCTAATATTTACAAAGTGGAACCAGGAGGTTCAGGAGTTCAATGACACCCTGAACTACATGAGACCCTTTCTGAAAAATTGTAAAAGATTTTTAAGATTCTCATGATTGTGAGTAGCAAAATTCATTTTTTCAATCTCCATAAAGTCATAATTCATTTAAAATTTTACTTTACTTTTCCCTCAACTGCTTGTGACAAATTATGCATAATATATCTTTATTTCCTGCTTAATATGTTTGTCATAATGTATTGTTCATATTGGTGAGTGTTGTTTGGAACTGATTGCTTCATTTGCTTGGTTTTATTTGATAAAAAAATAGATTTTTCTTTATAAGGCATTACAATATTTTTATCCTGATCTCTGTTTGGGGACTTTTATAAGTGATTAATTTAATATGTTTTTCTATTTCCTAATATCTCCATTAACAGTGGCTCATCTCAAATGCCTGTGTCAAGAAGAGGTAAATGCTTCAGTGATTGGCAACTTTCAAAGGTACTAAATTCTGCATTGCCTCTTTCGTTTTCTTTGCTGTCATATCAATGCCTTCTGCTTTTCAGTCTCTCAAGATCTTGAATGATTTGGGAGAGCACATTTATTTTATGTAATGTCTATTTTGACAGTAATCTGAATGCAGTAAGGAACATTTATGATTTTTTTTATTTCTCTTAACTGAAACATGAATGTTTTATACAGAAATCTGCAGGAATATCCTAAGGGTGTGTGCTTTATGTCAGGTATCATTGATAATTTACAGAACAAAGGAACTTGGAGGACCTCAACTGTTCACTCTTTTCTAACACACATTGATGAAATCATTCTTTGTGACCTGATCCATGGGATCACCCTGACAAATTTGAAGTAGAACCTCACAATCTCTTCCTTGATTTGGTCCTAAATTACACACAGAAGTAGATTTTCCATATTTATTTTGATTTTGTTTGTGCAATGGTTGTTTTAAGATAGTCTTACTGTGTAATCTAGCAGTTTTGCTTTCAATCCATGAACCTACAACCTCTGTCTTTCCTATGCCTGGCTTGATTCTCCCAACAAATGGTTAAATTCAATCCGATATAGTGTCTAACTGATTACAATCCTCATAAGCCTGCCTGCAACAACACACCGCCAATAAGTTTCTAATTCCATAACTGCCATTATCTGGGGATAGAAGATACAGAAAACATTCATTTGTGGGGGACATCTGAATCAAACCACTATAATCTGCGCCTGGCCCCAATAAATTAATAATCATATATGATATAAAATACAATGCATTCCACTCAACTTTGAAAATTCCCACTTTTTTATCCATCCCAATGATATTCAAGATTGCTCAGTGGTTAAGGAGCATGCCTCCAGAGCCTAAGGACCCAGGTTCAATTCCCCAGGAACCACATAAACCAGATGCACAAAGTGGCTAGAGGCCCTGGTGTGCCCATTCTCTCTCTCTCTCTCTCTCTTTCTCTCTCTCTCTCCCTCCCTCCCTCCCTCCCTTTCTCTGCTTGCAAATAAACAAATAAAATATATTTTAAAAAAAGAAAATTTCCCTACTGAGCAGAAGACACTTAGGTTCCTCATCATAGAGTGTCCACCACTTTCCAATATCACAAAGATGAGGATGAAACCATGAATACATGGATCTTGTTGGTTACTCCACATTACATTATTTATGATTTATTATAATCATAAAGTAATAGTTAACATTCATATTAGTTAAACTGGTTAGTAAACAATTGAGTCTATTAAATTCAAGGTAAGGCTGCTAGACTGATTATATAAGTGGAAGTCAGAGAGACAGTCATTTGGCACACCAGAGTCTCTAGCCACTTTGTGTATCTGGCATATGTGGGTCCTAGGGAACTGAACCTGGGTCCTTAGGCTCTGGAGGCATGCTCCTTAACCACTGAGCAATCTCTCCAGCCCACTAGGAAGACAATAGAACCTTGTTCCTTCCTCTTTCTCCTTTCATTTCCCTACATGAAGGTATGTCTGCCATGTGTTTCCATGTGGTGATGAAGTTTTGTATAACTATAGCACCCAAAGCAATGAAAGAGGTTAACTATGTATTAAAACCTCCAAAACTGAAACCAAAATACAATATCCCTGTGTTTAAGTGGAATTATTTTAATATTTATTCAAGCCATCAAAACTAAGTTAATAAAGAAAATTAAATCTGAGAGAGAGGTGGGATTGTTCCTATGGTTATAGTTAATGTGGAAAAGCCCTTAGAATTGATTTCCAAGACCATTTTGGAGTAGGAGAGAGAGAGAGAAAAAGAGAGACAGAGGGTAGAATGCAAAAATGAGAATTTAATAGAAAATTCTAGATAAGGCTCAGAAAAACAGAACATTGAAAGAAATCCAAACAAACCATAAATGATGTGCTTATGAGGATTCATGGGAAAGTGGGAATCTTATTAAAAAGTTGACTAGAAACCACAACTATTATACTGGGTGTCATGGTTTGATCCATGTGTCCTCCACAAACAAATGAACATGTTCTGAATGATCAATCCTCAGCTGATGGCAGTTTGGGTTTTACAACCTCACTGGAGCTGTGTTGTTGGGGGCGGGTTTATGGGGTTATAAACCAGCTTCCCCTTGCCAGAGTTTGGCACACCTTCCTGCCGCTGTTTGCAGTGCTATGGCAGAGGTGATGTCCAGCCCTCTGCTCATGCCATTGTTTTCCCTGCCGGGATGGAGTCTCCCCTCGAGTCCATAAGCCTAATAAACCCATTCCTCCACAAGCCGCTTTTGCTTGGGTTCTTTCTACGCTGCAACTAGGAAGCTGACTACAACACTGGGCCTGATTTTTGTCCATGCCCATGGAGGTTTTGGTAGGATGAGCTGAAAAGCTTACAGGTATGTATATCATGTAGGGGAAATGTCAAAACAGCATGTCATTCAGGCAGCAGCAAATGAATTGTGACAATTTTATTAAGAAGCAGCTGTAAAGAGGATAAATAAGGAAAAGTTTTGAGGAACTTGCCAGTTTATCAAGAACTGCATGTAAATATTGAGCTTGAGGTGGGTAAGCCTTGGGATTACTAGCACTGTTAAAAACAGTCACACTTGCTGAATCAGGACATTAGGAAAGATGCCTGGAGGGCATATCAAGAACCCCAAATCTGACTTCTCATAGGCTCAAAGACCTACATCACAATTTATTTCAAGAGCTCTCATTGGAGAAGATAGATCTAGAATACCCTCTTAACAAGAAATGCCTGAAGAACCATTACTGGCAAGACACACAAATCTCCCTGCAGTTGCTATGACAAAACTTGCCATTGTCCTTGTGATAGGGATTTTACAAGCATGAAGAAGGTAAGAGCTAAGGGGTCATGGAGATATTACTGCACTTTTTTTTCCATTTTAAACGTTTTTATTGGCTTAAAATTATATATATATATACAATATGCTCAGTATCATAGGTTACTAGATAAAGCCATTGAATACCATGAGGATATTCCCTTTTATGCATTGGTTATTCTCTCCCCCCCCCATGACTCTTACTTTCTTTCTGCCCCCTCTTCCGCAAATTTCCCTGAGTCATAGTGGATGAATTCAAATTTTCCACCATTATTAGGTTTGTAAAAGTCTCTAAATTTTTGTTTTGGACCATTTTGGGCACCCTTGGTGCAAAGCCAAGCAATATCTGGTCTTCCTTGAAGAATTTTTGACCTTGTGACATAAGGAACTGTAAGAGCAAGTTGGAGGTGCAAGGGACACCGCGGGACAAAGGAATGTCAGTATCCTAAAGAAAGTAACAAGAAGGCTATGAGACTGAGAGACTACACGTGGATGGAATTGAGCAAAGCCAAGGCGATGCAAGGTTTGGGGTGCCTGTGTGCTCCCTCATCGAGCTATGGACGATGGCATGGAGACTTGGGATTTAATTTTTCACCTGCTCTGTTTCAGACTTGCTTTTTCCCCCCAATATATATATATATATTCCATATTTATTGTCAATAATTGTTAGTTTAATAAAGTCTGTTCCTTTGAAGATAGCTGCCTTAAAACTTTATTTTACTTGCCAGCCAAAAATTTCTTGCTCTATTGTATAAAGGAAATAATTTTCTTCATTTCTTTCACTTTGGGTTTTGCAGAAGAGATGACCACTAGCCTTGCATATCTGTATCCGATAACAATAAATATATTTTAGATATCATTTATGTGAAATAAATGCAGACATATTAAGGTTGAAATCTGCATATCGCTTTTCTTCAACACAACTTTTGACAGGGTAGTGGTGGGGTAAGCAAGATGATAAGAAATTCAGGGGCCTTCAGAAATACTTGCTTCCAGGCAGCATTTGGTAAATAGAAGATCAATATGCTATTCCTGTGGAGACAAGTGACATGATTGGTGCTCATCAAAATCATGATAAGGAAATTAAAATATTACAGAGGTTGATATCAAGCAATAAAATAGAAAAAAAACCTCAAAACTGTTTGCAACTTATTTCCAAAAGCGTGGAATGCAGCCTTCCCTTTGCTATTAAAAATATACCACCCTTGGTGTTTCTGAGTGTGATAGCAATCACAAGCTGTCTGTGACTAGTTCAAATGATAAAGAACCAAACGCCATGGTTCAGCCTGTCCACAAAGCATCAACACCAACAGTGAACAGCACATACAGATAGCTACCATTCCTCACTCTCTTAGATACATCCTGATGGGCAGTCCAAACAGAGCGACTCTTTTCCCTGGACTCTTCTGTTGTGTCAGTGAAGAAACTTAGAATTTTCACTGTTATATTATATATATATTTTAACTTGACTAATGAGAATCCACACCATTGCTATTCAATTATTAAAAGGGTGAGAGATGTAATTAAAATCAATTCTTCTGCAACCAAACCAATTTGCATTACAATTCTCATCCTACCTTTCCTTTGCTGGGATCATATGAGTTAGTTCCCTAATCTCTAACTAAACTTTAATTAAAGTAAAATTTAAATCTTCTTTAGCTGAAGTGGGTAGAAGAGTGTTTAATTCCTATGGTGTTTTGAAAACAGGGATTATGGCAGAAGGCAGCACAATGGTGTGCCTGGGGGACCACAATCCATCAATGAATGCCTACTATTAGCATGATCTTTTCTCTACCACCATAAGACCTTTTCTACTCCAGGATATGCTGTTGGTATTGTTAAGACAAATATGAAAGCACAGTGAGGTTAAAGTTGTCTTTTCCACATTTGTAGATAGAGAGGATATGGATGAATGGCTAGAATGAAGGAAGATGTCCTCTTGAAGATTCTGACACACATGAGAAACATCCTCAAGGATGTAAGGCATCCCTGGGAAGAGTGTGACAGAGGACTGTTGTTACAGTGATGGTAGTTGGAAACCCCAGAGCATGGAATACAGCTTTCTGTCAAGAGAAGAAATAGTGTGTATGTACTTTAAGCGACAATACCTGAACTCAATTGAAGGAGAAATGCCAAATGTAGATGTTACCATAAATATGTTTTCAAGTAGTTTATAGTTGTAGATTCCCTGATTAAATACTTAGGGGAAGAAAGCTACAATGCACAGCTGCTTAAATAGGTGCTGTAAAAGTAAAAGCTTTTGGACATTCACTAAGTTCAAAGGAATGAACACCAACCCTTAGTGAAGTTGGTCACTGAAGGAGAAATAGGAGAAAGGCAGTAATCTGAGGATAGAGATCCAAGGAGACCACGGATGGCACCTTGCCTGCCCAGGCAGGACTCGATCTTATGTCCTATCCAGTCTCTTTTAAGATAGCTGACAAGCACCTGCTGCTTCATCCTCAGCCTAGCACATCTCTGTGGGCTGACCCATCCTGACTCTCAGCCTCATTGGTCCTAGTCTGTTATTTTGCTGTTGTTGTGTGTTTGTTTGTTTGTTTTTTCATTTCTTTGCTAAATCAGCTAAGAACCCACAGATCCGGGATCTCCTGAATAATTCCTCACTGGACCCAAAATCCTGTATTCACACTGAAAGCAAGTTTGTGTGTGTGTGTGTGTGTGTGTGTGTGCATGAAGTTAAAGGAAGGAAGGCCCCTGGGTTTTGTTTTTGTGCTGTGGGAATCAACTCAAAGTTATAGTCTCTTATCCAGCTGGCTAAATTTGATTGCCTTTTCTCACATCTTTTCTCTCTTAACAGAAGAATGGAAGTATGATAAGCGTGTGCTTTGGAATTTGTTTGTCAGTGAGAGTTAATTTGGGAAACAGAAATTTCTCACTACAGTTCAGGGGAACTTATATTAGTTTTTGGCTCTTTGAAAAAAATGTTTAATCCCTTTATACATATTGCGTAATTCATTCCAATTCTACCCAGTCTTTACTGTAAGATCTGTTAGAGAAGTAGTATAAAGAAACAGCACTTTAACCCCATGAGTTCTGTAATAATGCACATGATAAATGTAAAGAATTGAAAGAATTACATGAAGTAAATAATAGAGTTTGAGTCAGGAGACCTTCCCTTGGTTTGTTACTGTATGCTTGAATCTCGTTCTATTTAATGAGAGACCATTTGTCTTTATGTCACCGTGATGAAATGAAAACTATGCATATATCCAAAGAAGCACATATCCCTACAGACACAGAGACAGAAAAAGGGTGAAAAGAGAAATGAGAGAGAGAGAGAAAGAAAGAGAAAGAGAGGGAGAGAGAGATGAGGGGAGGAAACAGAAATTGTAAGCATTAGAAGGAAATGACTATACTATCTCCCAAAAATCATTTCTGTCATTTTGTCAAGTAAGAACCACATTATGTCATTGTCACCCACTAAGAGAAGATACACACACACACACACACACACACACACACACACACACACACACACACACACACACATGTTTGTAATGTTTCCACTAGTAAAGAAAAACGTAAACAATTTCAATATTCTGTGAACTATCCTGATTCATTTGGGGACTGCACTATACTTTGTCATATATTTTGAAATCATGAATGAGAGTAGACAAGAATACTTCAGTGTGATCATGTAAAGCACCTGACCTGAGCAGCTACATCTTGTCCTTTGTAAACCTGTTGTCAGGAAGGGCTTGGGCTTCAAAGTGCCAAGAGCAGCTTCTTGAGGAATTTCACTCAGGAGTCGACTTCTTGTAGACATTTCTATGTTTTGAGGAGGGAGTTAACTCCATACATACCCAAGTGTGCCCACTCAGCTAGCAATGGGATTTTGAGGATAAGAGCTTTCTGAACCCTGACTTTTGATATATTCTAGATAAGGAACAAAGAAGTAAGATATAGAAAGCAGATCCTTGGCTTTCTACTCTGTGAACTTGAAAAACTGCAGGAAGTAAATTATAAGCAATACAATGTCTTTTAAGAATGGTATCCAATTCCTAATGGTCTTCATGTTTAAAAACAATTTATATTTTTCTATCACTAAGTGCATTATGAGTTTTGGGTGCAAGTTTTTTGTAAACACACAGAGATATTCTTAAAATCTCCATAAATGCATCACATACCCACAACAAGTTTGTGCCTACACACATTCCTGGCTATCTAGTATGTTATCATTATCCTGCCATTTAGGCCAATATCTGAAATGGATAATATCACATCATTTCCTCATTCTGAATTTCTTCAGAGGTTACTATTAGGCCTTCCCGTAAGTGTGCATGCCAGACCAAAATAGAGACATGCATAGCCAGCTCATGACTTATTTCCAGTAAGCAGAAATCTTACCTTTTAATTTCTCCACATTACTGAGGGCAAAGCTCAGTTATTCCGGACTCAAATTTAGAGGAGTTTGCTAGCAAGCTGCTACCCACACATGGTTTGAATTTTGAAGATTGGTAATTCAAAATATATCCGTGCATGTTCACAGATAGCTGCCAACCTCTGCTGTAGTCACGTTTTCATAACACTGCAAGATTTTTCCCAAGGAAATCTTTTCTCTCACCCTATTAATAAGCTAGTATGATTCCAGTGGATAATAAAAACTTCAGAACTAAATTTAAACAATGAACAATTTTCACATTGTTTAAATACACAGTAAGATTATGTGGATTTCACACTATGCAGAATAGATGTATAGATTAAAATAATAGCTAAGATATTTTCTTTACCTGATTATTCTGTTTCTAAAATGCCTCATTTGGTTATCCAGTAAAGTATCACTATATAGAAAAAGACACCTCACAGGTGATATTGTTCAAAGTCAACAATTATTTCAATATCTCTTGTTGACACCACAATAGTAATAATAATAATAAACTGCCAATGAGCCAACTTTCCAAAATTGTCTCTGACAGTGAAGAATCATGATTTTGATATCACTATACTAATGGCTTACTCATCGGTTATGTCAAGATTAATTAAGGGCTCATGCATTGTCTTTCTACAATAAAAATGCTGAACACAATAACAGCTCCAGGTCAACTTTTTCTGCCATTCTTTGTCTTCAGACAGAGTGCATGATTCCCATTTTGTCAGCCCAGTTCACTCGACAAAGCTTGCTTCAAAGATGAAATTCTATTACTTCCCCTCTCTCCAGTGATCCCAGTTTTAATCAGTGGGTCAAAAATAAAATAAAACTAAGTAGACATAGAAGCAGAATAGAGATCTAATGGGTAGAACAGTAATAGTGAGAGAGGAAAGAGGAAGAAGAAATAGGGTAAATGAAGGAATCATAATGCATTGTATATGTACATGATGAAATTATCTAAAATAATCTTAGACGTCCAGCTAATGGGTAGGCCTTTCCCTTTTTCATTTTGCTTATGTTTCAAAAGAGATTTTGGAGAAGGAACATAGGTTGTTTGCTCCAGAAAGGTCCACATGTGAATGCCAGCATTCTCCATTAATATCATCAGCATTTTATAACCCACCTCCTAATCCGTAGATGAGATCAGTAAGAGATGTCTCTTCCAGGAGAATATTAACTGATGAAAAGGTTAAATGTGGGCTGGAGAGATTCCTCAGTGGTTAAGGTGCTTGGCTGCATAACCTAACGATCTGTGTTTGATGTCCTAGTACCCACGTAAAGCCAGATGCACAAAGTGGTGCATGCATCTGGAGTTTGTTTGCAGTGGCTAGAGGCACCGGCACACCTCTCTCTGTCTCTCTCTGCTTGTAAATAAATAAATCAATAAAATATTATTTATAAAAGGTTGAATGTGACCCAATGTGTACTGAACCTAAGGAGAGAAGTGTACTCAGACTCAATCATACTTCTAGTGTTTTTGAGTCTTTTATTTTCCCTCTGCCTGGAATATATAGATATAGGGAAACACATTTAAGAATGTTTCCTTTACCATTTCAAGTTTTAACGTGCAGATTATTGAAACCCAATCCAGCCCTTTATTTATGGAGCTCAGGTTTTTCCTGAGCTTTTCAAACACAGTCCTGGCCTGTGTCTCACTCCACATTCACTTTGCAATTAGTCACCTTGGTTCTGCAGAGAGAGACTCCACAGATGACGGTCTATGGACAATATCAGATATGAGATGTTTTCCCACCTGTGATCATTTAAAACCATGAAATCATAACATCCTGAAAACTATTTTACATCATTGGTCAGTAGAACACTTATGATATTTGCCACCAAACTCATAAAATTTGATAGATGTTTTAGGACATTGAGGTCACCTAGTAACATCAACCAAAAAGGAACATCCCACTGACCAATAGTTTTCATAGCTAATGCATTGCCAAAAGTCTTGTTAAGCAATAATTATTTTGATATTGTTAAAATTTTTCAACATCCAGAGCAAAGGGTATTTCAAAATAAAATGATTTACCATAGGTTATGAACTGATGGCTGCTTATTATCTTAAATATTAGATTAATGTGAGATATATTATTTTCTGTCATGCATCTTTATATTGATAAAAGTATATTAACTTTTATAAATAAATTCTGCTATGATGCTCTAAATTTATTTATACTATTTTTTCTGAAAAAAAGTACAGAAAGTCTTATTTATATTTATAGCTCTGCGGTGAGCTCCTCGACCAGCGAGGAAGAACAACCACCACTCGAGGATTCTTCTCAAATCACACTTTATTGGAGAGCCTTTTGATTGAAGGGAGAGCAGGAGCTTATATATGGATTAAGGACACGGGTCGCCCCATGATTGGCTGATACCAACTTGCCACCACCAGGCGCCACGGGATTGGCTAGGGAGAGTTATATAACTCGCACATGCACAGAGCCAAAGGCACGTCTTTCTCAAAGCATTGCCTAATACGGAGTTGTTTACCACTTAGCTGCAAGGAAGTGGGCGCCATCTTGTAATGGTGATTGTCCCGGCTCCCTGCATAGCTCCAGTTCACTTTATTGTTATTATTATTCTAAAATCAATTACTGAGAGCCATGGTATGTAAATGTCTGAATGCTAATGCCCACACATTAAAGTAGTCACATGCTTTCCCCAGAAGTCAATTTCAATGACCTTCTCAAGGTACCCGCCAGTGGGCTTGAAAACCCTGAGTCAGGAAGGGGAAAGCAAAACTGTTTTAAATGTCCCTGTCTGGGCCAATCCTGAAACTTAGAAAGAACTTTAAAAATATTTATAAAGAGCCTGTTGCAGAACCAACACGAGGATCTTGTTTTGTCTCTGTAAACCAGCCAAGCCTTGAGAAAAGTGCTAGCTTGCTCAAATTTCTCCGCCTGGAAGATAAACTATTATGATAACTTCCCCCACACATTTAGATTTATGGGAATTTTTACTTTTTTCCCCCCATTTAAATAGCCATGGGATCTGGGTAGTCATTTAAAATACAAAGAACGAAAGGGAGAATATTAAATAAAACTTGAGAAAGTTTTCAAAAGCTCAATAGTTTAGGTTTTTAGTAGTTAACATCTTTGATCACACAAGCATTGCTTGTTTTGTTTGACTTTCATAGTGCTTAGCAATATATCTTTGTTTTTAAATTGTGTGACTCTGTTTTACATTCACACACAGGAAAACACAAACATACACTATGCATACATATAGGTGTTATTTATATATATTTGCATATGAAATATGCCAATGAAAGTAACACATATGTGTATTGTTGAAAATAATTCAATGCTAGTTGTTAACACAGATGCAGTCACTTTAAGACTCCCCTGTCACTATCCAGGAAAAGCAAGGAATGAAAGCAAGAATGGCCCCTTGTTGCCAGGGAAATACAAAACCACTTGGTTTATGGCCTTGAGTCCTATCTAGGAAAAGAACAATGCAAAAGGGCCCTTCTCTTAGAGAACAGAAAGTATGAGAGATCTCCTTTATCTCCCACACTGCTTTGCCTCAGTGACTTTTCACTGGACTGTGTACCCAGAAACACCTGTATTCCTAGAAACACCTAAAGGTAACCAAATTACTTTGCTCTATGGATCTCTCTCTCTCTCTCTCTCTCTCGCTCTCTCTCTCTAGCTTCACACTCTCCTCTTCCACCTTGTCTAGTGCTCCCAACTATCCATATAATGTTTTTATTAATTTCAAGAATTTCAGTTCCTCTCTCTGACTAGGCTGCTTTTCATTACTATTTGTTCAAATGGGTGAAAGCTGAGAGCCAGAGAGACCAAGTCAGTAATAGTCAGAGGCCCTTTTATTTCTCGGCCATGAAGGTTCAAAACCAGTACTTCCTTCTGTATGCACTATAAAAGGTTAAAGATACTGAATACATTAGAAGTCTTACATCCACAACATATGATTTTAACTCATATCTTTTTCAACTCTAGCAATATTTAGTTAAATTGGAATTTCATACTTAAGTGCAAACATCCAAGTGTGTTTGCCTGTTTGCGTGAATGCCCATTAACAGATGAAAGGATAAAGAAAAGTTAGCACCTATGCACAAAGGAACATATTCAGCCACCAATGATAGCTTAATCTCACCACTCGCATCTGCACCACAGGCTAATCTAAATATATTGTGAGAAAAGACAAGTTATCACTTGATTTCAGTCAGGTGTGGAATATAAGACAAGATTCATCTCAGAGAAGTTGAGAATAGAATGGCGTTCACCAGAGGCTGAGAAGAATATAAAGAAGGAAAGAATGGGAAATGGTTGAATAATAGGGATTTTATAAAATTTGATAGAAGAAATCGTCTTAGTGCGCCATTGCATAGTAAATTCATTATAGGTAAAAACATGGCACTTGAAAAAAATGATAAAAGTGTTCTGAATGTTTTCATCATGATGAATTGATAAATGATTGAAGACATACATGTGCTTTGAATCATTTTAATTAAACACAATGAAAACTTGTATCAAAACGCTATGTGCTATCACATAACCATGTTGTGATTTCATATAGAAAATACACAGTAGTAAAGGAAAATGATTGAACCAGACAACAACAGTGTGAGAGAGCAGAGATCACATGAGCACACCTTGATCCATAGGCAACCTATATCCATCAGACATTTTATTTATTGGTTTGTTATTTTATTTTATTTTGTAATGCGACAGAGTCACATGTAGCCCAGCATAGGCTCAACTCACAATGTATCTCAGCATAATGATGAACTTCCCATCCTTTTGTTTTTAGCCCTAAGTGTTGGCATTACAGGTGTGTGCCACCATGCTCTGCTCAACAATATATGGGAATACAAAAACATCTCAAAAGTCTATATCTAAATTTACTATTTTCAAAAATTATAGTCAAGCAGAATGTAAACTAAAGGTCTTTCTGTCTTTGATTATTATATTTGGAATAAACTCTAAATAATACTAATAAATAAAACTAATAACTTTTAAATAGAATGATATTTCATGACTTTCATCAAACTGCTGGAGAGACTGAGTTGCAAGCAAGCTTCCAACAGTCCCACATTAAGCACCTCCAGGAGAATCAAGCTCGTAGGCTCCTAAGCCCAGAAAAGGTGGGTTTTATATCTACCTTGAAACTACAGGTGGTGATAATACTCGCTGAGGCATCATGAACCAGAATTAGATTTCTGTATGCTACTATGCAATTTCTCATACTGTTATAGACTTTGATTCTTTTCATTTATTACATTCTTCCTGTCTGTGTTTCTCAATTCTGAACATTTATTTATTTCCCCATACTTGGCCCTGATTTCTTTTTGTTTTATTTTCTCAACTTCAATAGTACATATTGTCAAAGTCACCCTCAGCATTTTTATGACAGACTCTTCATATTGTTTGATGTGTGAAATACCTTAACCCACTGAGCCCCTGCTGGGCACATGGCCTCTACACCTCTAATATATATTTGCTAAAGAAATGAATTTGAACTTTATATTAAGAATTACATTCAGTCTAGCATTATACTCACACTAGCTTTATATTTATTCCCTTGTTTTCCCCAGGCAGTCTCTTCCTTGTATCTACCTTCATATTACATGTTTATAGTCAGATATTTAACAAAAATTCTTGAACATTTTTTGAATAGAAGAAATAGGTAAACTGTTGAGGCCAGAAAACTAACATAATAAACCTGTTCTTGTCTAACTTGAATTGTTTTCTGCAGGGAAATCTAATAGGGAAAGAAAGTTTAAATTGCGGGATAATGAAGTTTAGAGAGTAATAATTCTAGAGACACAAAAGGATTTTATGAGATAGAGTGTATACAAGGGCTTTCTGAAAGCTAATCTAGCAAAGGAATAAATAATCAAGAGTGAGACGTAGCTGTGTCAAAGCAAACCTGGGTAACAAGAGCTAGTTGACAAGAACAAAGCTGAATGCTTGAGCCACAGTTACAGGATACATGTGGCTGGATCACGGACTATCTGTGTGGAAGGAGCTGTGACCAGAGGGACAGTGATAGACACTGAGGCATCGAGCTCCAGATAAGGATTTGAAATCAAGGAGGTCAAGGAATGTCATTGGTGTCAGAGCAAAGGTGTTGCATGGTGTGCTTCATTTGTGACTTGTCACCACCTTGTATTTATGAGATGAGCTCTTGATTTCTGTAAATGTATGAGGTATTATCTCTAAGTTTCATGGGTTCAAGCCTTGATCTTCATCTGGTGGTGTCGTTATAACTGTGATAATTTCATCCATCGATGGATTATATTTGAATGGGCTTCCAAGAGATGAACCTGATTGGTGGAACAGGTCCCTGGAGGGGAGTCATATTTAACAATATATCTTGTCAATTCTCCTTTTCTCTCTCCGACTCCATTGTCCTTTTTCTCCCTGATCACCTGTGCCTCCTGCATACCTTAAGGTGAACAGCCTTCCTTTGCCATGTCCTTCAGCTATGATGACTCTTCTTTGTAATATGCCTAAAAATTATGGAGCCAAGTAAACCAAATCCTCTGAAACTAGGAGACAAATAAATCTTTTATTTTCCACTGAATTGATTTTCTTGGATATTTTGTCACAAAGATGTAATATATATTAACACATGTAATAGAAGCACAAATAAGAAATCAATGATTTCTTATTATGCTCATCATAGTTAAACTGGAATTATACTAATTATGACATGAGATGCAGTGCTCTTAGAAGAAGTGGAGTCATAATACATCTCGGGGTTATGGTCACCATGGATGTATGATGAATTGGGAATGTCGATGTGGATTATTCACTTAGTTGCTTCGGGTCACAACTTCGAAGTGAAGGGGATTGGAAAAGAGCATTCACAGAGAAGATCTTGGTTTTGGATTCCTAGATTCCAAACCATGGAGAATGCAGCTTTGCTCTTTCAGGCAACCCAGTTTACTGTGTTTGTTTATAGAAGTTCTACAATCCTGTCCCAGAAAACTTTTTCCTGAGGAGATGGGAACCCATGTCTATTCCCTAGATAGGGCATAGATGACAGATAAAAGCATAGTTACACCAAAAAGAGATTTGGTGAACCAATGAATTTATTGGGGTTACTTTCAGACTCAGAAGCAGCTGCACCATGGAAAAGCCCAGCCCAACAGGCAAGGAATCCTGGATGCTGGATTTCTGGAGCACAGAGTGCAGCCTGCTGGGAGCTGAGCTGGTAGACAGTCCGGAGCACAGTGCACTATCTGCAGGCCACTCAGTCGCATTCTCTTTATAAGCAGTGGCTGTCCTGAGGGTGGGCTGGCCGTGTAATCTTTCCTCAGAATTATTGGCTTCCTAAGTCTTCTGAGCTGCCTTCTTCCAAACAGGAGGAAGTGTTTCAATTCAGAGAAATTTCATATGTAGTGAATGCTAATACCCATCTCGCTGAATAGTTTCCATGTGTTAAATATATCAGGCTTGGTCAAGATACTATCTTGACATAAAGACATTTAAGCAAGATGAAGGTAGAGATTTGTATAAAACCAGAAGTTGTAGAAAATTAGACATGTTCAGTAGGTGATTTATAGATGTATAGCAGAGCAATAAATGATAGTGATAGATAATAGACATACAGACATATATTACAAGGCATTATAGTAAATTCCATGTTTATTGTCCTTTGAGAAGTAGGCTGAAATCAACCAGAATCAGAAGTTCTTGTTTAATAGGGACAGTGCAATGATGGAGAAATTACAAATCCATGAATCATATTAGAATCTAAGTGAAGAAAAGGAAATGATTCAAAGAAGAGGGAAGTTCTTAAGCAAATCTCTTGACTGAATTTCTCAAACCTGAGGATGTGTTTGCTCTAGGGGTTCACCATGTTCCATCTGAGCTGAGAGTCTCCCTGAGAAGGAGGGCCTCTGCCAGCAAGGGAGTTCAGGCAGTGAGGACTGACACCCAATTATGGTCACAGGGACTGGGAGTGTGAGAACTGGAATCACAGTTACCAAAGGTAGGATAGTAATGGCATATACAATGGGGAAATTGACAGCCTTAGCTGTGCTTACCTGGGAATAGTTCTTTACCACCAATTGTATGAAATGTAATTTTATATTTCTTTACCACCCTTTTCTTGACTAGACAGAAGGGGTGGGGACTGGAAAGGCTTTAGAATATTCACTGGAGAATAAGCATGAGTTAAACTTTTGTTTCTTATACCAGAGACACAAAATATTTTGTAAGAGATTGGGCTAAAATATCATGTTTTGCCTTTATAAAGTGAGCTCAAATACCATGGTTTGAAGATATGACACATTTGCTTATCTCTGCTGTTTCATGTTTGGCAGAATAGGCACATACGCCTTGTCCTAGCTACTTGAAGGAACTCCAGTCTCAGTGATAAGAAAAAGCTTCTTTCTGACTTGATAATGCTATCATTTCTAATTTTCCTTTCTTTTAAATTTTTGACATTTCTGGGCAGGGCAATTATACCATTACAACATCAGTATTCATTTTGGTTTAATGACATCCCCTAGGTGTCAGATAAGGAAATATTTCTCAAGGACCTGATATGCAATGGACACTAAGCTAACATGGTGATTTCACATGGAAAGAATGTGTTCTGTGATGCAGAGATCAAGGGGAGCCATGGGAACTCAGAGAATCTGTGCAGTGTGATCAAAACCATGAAAATTAATGCTTGGCATGTTTGAACACAATACTTCCTGATCAAATCAGGTTGGGGTGAACAAGGAGAGGACTGGTTATTATACACACTTCTTAGTGCCATTGGTCATTGCATATTATAGGACGTCACAATCATGAGCTTCACGGGATATTTCCATCACCTCTCTCTTTCCTGCACCCAGTATGTGGAATCTGTATCTAAGTCACTATGAATGAATTGATGCTCTAAATGGTCATAAAATTAGCACTTGTTGCTGAAAATTCTCAAAACAGACCAGGACTTATAAAAGTTAACAAATATAACCATATTCCAGCAATGCGTAGAAGTAACCCAAGTTGTGAATCTACTTAATTGTAGACAAAGTACACAATTAGCATATGGCTTATGCTCCAAAACGTAGTCTTTATATAAATTGTTTGGAATGCATGATATAATTTTCCCATAGAAAACAAAACTATACATTACCCAGCCAGTGCATGAAAGTCTAATTAGCTTATAATGTGGCTAGTATATTATATGTTTATCCTGAAAATCATTAAAACCATATTATTCACCAAAAATTGGAAAGATTAAATATCCCATAGTGGTGCCTAACTAAAATAAATTTTGTGTTAGCTAATTAGGTTATAATGGAATGCAGTAGAACCACTGATGATTACCTTGTGGGAGAATATTTTCAATCCTTATGAATTTCCTGATGTAAAGTATAAGGTAATGCAAATTGTAAAAGCTCACAATATCAAAGTTCTTCAGTAATGTACCTTCAAGAAGCATCTAGCCTTAATACTTTATAGTGCATTTCAGTTTTATAAAGACACATAGTTATATCAATGGAAAAAACATTAAATAGCATATTAACAAAAATAAAATTACATTTATTTAAAAATTTTAAAACTTTTGAAAATAATGCAAAATAAAGGTTTTCACTGTAGTTTCACAGTGGGTCATTTTTCATTTAACTTGCATTGTTTTACCATTTTGAATTTATAGAATTTTACATGTTTATGCGTGTTCTTACCACATTTGAGAATTTCCAAATTATCATCCTTCAAGATATGGTTTACTTGCTCATTTTCAAAGTGACTTTATAAAGAAAATGCCCTCCTTTCCAGCAGTTTCTTAACATAGAGATTCATGATTCCCTCCACCCCCCCATAAACATCTCACTTTTCTTCATTTTCTCTATGAACACATATCATCATCACATGCATAGATGCTTTTCCTTCCCTTGTACCTGTGCTAACATGGGCATTTCATGAAGGTAGAGACTGCATTAAACTGGTTTGCTTCCTTATTTCTAGCCTTCTAGACAAATCCTATGAATTTAGAAGTCACTCAAGAAATTCTCTTGAAAGAGTTTCCAGATGGACATACACCACTGTATAATGAAAAAATTACTATGTTATAAAGATATGTATGTTTGATAAGCATAGTATTTTAATTATTACAGCAGCAGAAAATGCTGTTGAAAATATACAACTTTCTAAATATTGAAACTTTGTTGTTGCAGATTGTGCTTTTAATAGACAATGAGGATAACACATAAATAAAGTGTTCTTCAGGTTTTGATGGGGTCTTTTGAATGACTAGAATATTTTCTAGATGATGGATTCTACGTGTATCTAATGACTTTCTAGAATCAATGCCTCCTACCAGGCTATCAGTCTATCATTAGCAGAATGATTTGTCACTGGAGTTCTGCTCAAAAATAGAGTGGAAGGTGGGAGTAATTGAAGAGAAGGCAAAACCTGGGTAGATGCTGAGAGCCTTTTCTTTGTATTCAGGATTCTTCTTTAGTCATTGCACATTGCATACAGGTATGAACCCATCATTGTCACATTGCAAACTATTCATTTTTATGTCTTAATCAAGCTTCAAAAAAATCAAGACATTGAAAGATGTTTGTAAACTTTTTTGAAAGTAGAATATACTACATAAACATATCATAGTAAATTAAAAAGATGAAATTTTTATCATTTTTAATGCCTATTCCATGTCATTGCAAGCTCATTCCATATCATTTTGAAAATATTTTTAAATCCATTTGTCTTAGCTTCTTCTCTTATATTTCTTATTCTGATGTCATACTTTTGCTCTGTAAGCATTTTACTTTCTGTCCCTTCTTGCATTGTCTTACTAACAGATACCCTTACTATTCTCTGCATTTTGTTAGTGAATTGATCAGTGGTGGCTGAGGGCCTTTTGAGAAATTTCTGGGCAAGATTAGGATGACTTCATGTAACTAAATGAGTCACTTAGGATAAGCTGGATTATACAGAGAAAAACACAGTACTAACATATCATGAGTTTACATAAACAAGTGTTTATTTTTTACTTATATCTGCCAATGTTTGGCTGGTGCACACTTATTATTCTTGTCAATTTCAAGGTCTTAGGCTAAAGATTCCCAGGTTTTCCTGGATGGTGGAAATATATTTTTTCTATTTATTTCCTGTAAGAAACACCTATCACATTTATTGTTATTCATTTTTGTTAATGTTGATTCCATGATCAATAGTACATCCTATAGTACGCGAAATACCAGTCTCACTCTATACACAGAAGGACAGCAAGAAACGCATATTTGTGCTCATTCTATTCATTACATAGTAGAAGGAGTGGATAGGATTCTAAATATGGGAAAGTGCGTGATTTAAAATAGAAAAGGAAAAATGTGAGCATTTAGGATTTAGCAAAAAAGATTGAATATACTTCCATCAGGCCATGAATGACCACGTGTTTTGTTGTGTTATATATATTATTTATGTAATGTTATGTTGTGCTATGTATATTATGTAATGCATATATATATATATATATATATATATATATATATATATATATATATATATATATATGAACTATGTTATGACATGGGTTATGAGCCTGCTAAAGAATAGTAACTGACTTCATGGTAATATCAATTTGATATTAATTTGGGGTTTTTATGTTTCTTATTTCAAGATAATTAGAAATTAATATATATAACTCTAACTTTATTCACAAGACTATTAGTGTCTGTAATGGTGTATTCAAAGTGTAATGAGATCAATATTTCCTATTGATTTTAAGTAGATTACATCTTCAATATGTGATGAACAGAGATCATCAACAAAAAGTAAAATGTGTTACACTTGATGCTAATTACCTAAATTTAGATTAATTTGTGCTTAAAATTTTCTTATAACTGTGGTCATGTAGCTTGGTGACTTTTTTAAGCTAAATCTTACATCCACTATACATCCAAGGGCCCCTTCTTTCATTTCTTTCATTTCTTGGATTCTTAGTTGCCAACATTATCCATTCCTTCTCTCTCCCTTGCATTTTAATTTGGTAATGCATCATTGCTCCCTCACCCAATGAGTACAATGCAGCTTTTAACTGTGTTCATGGGCTACAGAAATACACATCCTGCCAGAGAGTTCACACTGAGCTACAAATTGCTGTCACCACTCACATTGTCCATTTTATTTTCCTTGTGTACATAGAATTAGTGTGAGCATCCCATTAACAATAATGCCCTTATAAGACAATATTAGAAAACAAACCAAACAATGTTGATGAGACATGAGCATAAATAAAAATAAAATTATACAGTGAATTTATCATAATATAAATATAAAAAGCACTAGGGGTTCAGGAATGGATAGTGTTCTTTGTTTCAATAGTTGAACTCAAAAGTAGATACGGGGCTGAAGAGATGGCTTAGCAATTAAAATATTTGCATGAAAAGCCTAGTGACCAGGGTTTGATTCCCCAGTAACCATGTCAAGCAAGATGCATGAAGTGGCACATGCATCTGGAGCTCATTTGCAGTGGCATTAGTCCTTGGCTTTCTCATTCTTTCTGTCTGTCTCTCTTCTCTCTATCTCTGTTTGCAAATAAATAAAGAAACAAATTTTTTAAAAGTAGATATGATATACAACTCATCAGGGAGGGGGAGGGGGAAAATTTGGGGAATTTGGGATAACAACTCATGGTTTGCCCACTAAATAATGTAATTCATTATGGACAATAAATTTATATTTAAATTAAAAAAGTAGATATGAAATTAATGAGTAATTCTAATAAAATTTTCTGACTGCTATATTTGCCTGTGTTGAAAATTTAATTATTTTAATTAATTTTAATTATTCTAATTTAATTACTTTTTATTGTAATAAATATTGTTGGTAGTATATTGGAATAAAATTGTTGATATTGTTTGGCCTTCAGGAAAAGAAAAAGAAATATCACCGAGCCACAAAGTATTGCACTGCTTCATATCTATGCATTTGAAATATGCTTGAAATAAGGCCTGTGCTTAGTCCAATTTAGCTTTTAAAGGCCAGAGCACTCTTGCCCTCTACGTGTATCAGATTTTTTTGCAGTGTCCACAAGTACACGTAAGCACCTGCTGTGACAACACTGGCCAAGACACAGCCAAGTCTCTGGCTGTGTTTCCTGCAGCTAAGTCAAGGAAAGGCAGACAGGGGCTATGTAGCACTGTCAGTGAAGGAAGCTGTTTGTGGATGGTGTCAGAGACCTTTTGGAGGAGTCAGGGCGAAAAACAGGAGGGAGGAAAAAGACCTTGTAGCACTAGCTTCTACTGGCTCTGCAAGGCGGCTCATTGTGGCACAGAGACAGAGAAGGAAAGGTGAGGAGGAGATGAAATTCACTCCTTCCTACATGCATGTTTATCTTGGGAATCCAACACCGCATTTAGGAAATAGTGCAGCATATAAAAGAAAAAAAATTCTTATTTTAGACCTTGAACTTTGTCAAAAGAGAGATGCCCAGAAGAAGGGAGAATAAGAAAGAGAATGGTATATATTGTGTGATGTTTCTTCATTTAACACATAGTAGAGATGATTTTTAAAGATAATTTTTAGTGGGTTGGATGGTGGCTTTGTCAGTAAAGTGTTTATAGCACATGCACCCCAAACACCCACATAAAAGCCGGGTGTGATGTTAAACACCTGTAACCCCAAAACTGGGGAGGTAGAAACAGGGCAAGCTAGAACTTTCTGGTTTGTCTAATCTAATACCTGTGCTTTCAGTTCAGTGAGAGGCACACTGTCTCAAAAAAAAAAAAATGTAAAGTGAATTGCAGTAACGTTAATATTTTTTTATTATTTAATGCCTTTGAATTCAGAAAATTGTTTTGCTTTATTTCCCATTTGGATGTAGTTTATAAGAACTCCACCAATGGCCAAGAGCTTTTAGAAACTAGGATGACATATTCTTGTCAATGAGGTGAAGATCAGTGATCTCATAGTATGTTAGTGACATGTTGAGGGAAAGTATCACCACGTTGAATTTATATCGTAGGAATTTGTCCACCAAACCAAGTTGTTGTAGATTTGCTCTTTTCAAAATTTCAAATGATTTTCCCAGCACAATTTTTATTTGCATAAATTGTATATTGGTCAGTCAGACTTGCTATTCAGAAGTAGGCAGAAAGTTCTTTGGCTCAATATCCAAGTTGGAAAAACATTCATAAAACAAAAACAGAAAAAAAGATTTGGGTAAATATGCATTCCAATATGCTGCAAAAGAATTGTCTTCTAATTTATGGAAGAGTGAAAATGCCAAAGCAATTTAAAAAGTAAAATTAGAAACAATAATCTTAAAGAAAGGCTGAGCCAGTTGACTGTAGAAATGATAACTAGAGATGAATACATATTCTGTGTAAATGGCTTACTCAAAAACATGTCTTTAATTTGCTATCTCATTTATGATTCTCTGATGGACTGTAGATTTTTGCAGAAAGGTACTCTATTCCCTTTATATATCTATTACTACAGATGGACTAAATGAAAATGATAATATCATTGGTCATAGAAATAGAAAAATACTTTTTTCTCCTTCAAGATTCTGAGAAAGAGAGAGTACAAGGTTAATGCATTGCTAAATATATTATCTGAAAAGAAGGTCTTTCTTCGGCCTCATGAGATAACTAGTCTTGCAAGCATAAGGACCTGAGATTGTTTCCCTGTGTTGTGCAAGTGTATTCTCATCAGTGAGAAGATAGGAAGACATCTCTGATGGTTAGGTTTTGTAGTCAATCTGATCATTTTAATTATTTTGGGTGAGTCTCTGATGTTGATCACAGGAAGCCAGCCCTCTCAGCAGGGGGCAAGATATAAGGAAGCTCAGGGAAGTTGGAAATTAACATCCCTTCCTGTGTGGGCAGGCCAGAAAGGAAATTCCAGAGATTCAGGAAGTCAATGAATCTGGGAATGGGTTGCATGATCCCACCCTAAAGCTATATAAAGGGGAAGAAAGTCTTCCCCCTCTCTGATTGCTGTTGTACGTGTGGTGTTAGTGATGGGTTTCTCTCTCTGCTTGGACCTGTGAAAGGGGGATTGCCTCTTTTGCTTTTTTTTTGGAAATTCCCCTGTATCTGTAGATTCAATAAATTCTTTCCTCTCATAAATTGTGTCTGGTTTGGAGATTCATCCCAGAGGCATGTGGCTAACTGAGACAACACCAGAAGCTCTATGGCCTAAGTGGTGAACTCCTGGCCAATGAGTGAACTTGTCTCAGAAAAAAAACAACTTGGCATATCTGAAGATAATATTCAAGATCTCCCCCTGGCCTTCATGTGCACATGCCCACTGCCCACACCCATATATGCAAGCACACACTTTTGCATAACAGACATGCACACACACACACACACACACACACAGGAAGGATTATAAGTTTCAGAGTATTTTGTACTAGTATTTCTTCAATAATTTGAGACATTCAATTTTATTTATTAAATATTTTATTAGAAAGAAGAAAGGAATTAAGGAAAGAAAGAAGGAAGGAAAGAAGGAAGGAAGAAAGGAAGGAAAGAATGAAAGAGAAAGAAAGAGAGAAAGAAAGAATGAATGAAAGAAGAAAGGAAAGAAGAAAGGAAGGAATGAAGGAAGGAAGGAAGGAAGGAAGGAAGGAAGGAAGGAAGGAAGGAAGGGAGGGAGGAAGGGAGGGGGGAAGAAAAGAGATAGAGAAAACTGAGTATGGGCATGTCAAGGACTCCTGGCCCAGCAAACAAACTCCAGACATGCACACCACTTTGTGCATCTGGTCTTACATGGGTACTAAGGAATTGAACCCAGGAAATGAAGCTTTGCAAGTAAGTATCTTTAACCACTGAGTGGTCTCTCCAACTTTCAGATTCAGTTTTGTGTATAGATTTCAACATATTTTTCTAGTTACTACATCAATAACTGCAGTGAGATATAAACAGTGATGTCATGATCATGTCAAAAATAAATATCTTCAAATGGTGTGGTCAGTTAATGCCTCTCACAATGGTTGTTTAAACATTTTGCTGGTCTGCTTCATCATGCTATACATTGACATTATTAGGAATACTGTAGTAGAGGAGAAATGGATACTACATTGAAATATAAATCCAAATATAAGTTTCCATTTGTTTTATACCTCAAAATACTCTGGAAGTATATTCCGGTGCTTCCTTTAAGTTCAGTAACAAAATAAATTTATGTCTCAGAGGAATGCGTTGTATTGTAAATGGGAGGGAAATGCATTCCAAAAATATTAGATCTGAAAAAGTCTATGAGACCTTTCTTCTTCATGGGTGTAGGAACTGATCATTTATGCTATTTGTGACCATAGGTGTGGGGCTTCACAGTGCTGAGAAATGACTGAAAAGGTTTGGGACGGTTCAGATTCTAGGCACATACTACCCCAAAGAAGACTTTGGGCCTCAGGGATGATATAAATGTGGTGAGTTTATAATTCATCTTAGTTGATTTTTTGTTAAATATAATTGGGCATAGATTAGACATGAAATCTGCAAGCATGTGGTATCTCACTGCAGAGGTTTGTGCTTTAAATATTGTTTTATACATTGTATGTTTTGCATTTATAGTAATTTAAAATATTGATAAAATTAAAATAATGAACAGAATGGGAAATATGTTCTTGAGTTACAAAGAGTCTTCAAAAACATATACTATAAATATGAAGATGATACCTTTCTGCATTTTTATTTGCTTTTTGAAATTTTCATAGACTTACAATACATTTTAATCATATGTTGACCACATTACCTTCCCTTGCCCTCCTCAGTCTCATTGTACTCTGTGTTCTTCTCGTCTCTTAGTGGTCGTGTCATAGAAGAGGATGATCCCCCCATTCTCCCTGGAAATCTTCAGCTGTCATTAACTTATAAAGGAGGGGACCCCTCTCCCAAACTCTCCGCCCTGTTTTGTTAAAAGTTTTTTTTTTTGTTATGTGATTTAACTGAATCTTTTAATGTTGCCATTTTGCCAATTAAAGGGTTAGGACTGCTAAATTATTTTGTCCTATAGTATTACAAATCTCTACTATTACTTAGAAATGCATTTCTTGCTACGGGAGACCCACATAATGATAATAATAGTAATTTTCATAATTATAACACTTACACTTGCAATTATCCAATGCTGCATATTCCAGAGAATACAAGAACTCTTTAGGAAAAGAAATACAAACCACAGATGGAATTTACCAAGGAAATATAGACATTACCACAGAGAAGAGGATGACAGGGCCCTTTCCACTTCCATATATCCCAGAGAGTTATTTTGAAGGGAAGTTGTTGACGATGGAAAGTAATTATTTTTTGAAAATTAACAAGCCTCGGGAATTCTGGGGTTTGTTTGCTAAAAACAGATGATAACCAATAGATAGATACCTAGATACAAAGATAGATAGGCAGATAGATATAGATAGATAGATAGATAGATAGATAGATAGATAGATAGATAGATAGATAGATAGATGATAGATAGAATGACAGATCTTCTGATGGTTTAGCTTCATTTTCAGTATAAGAGAATTTGTAACCATCAAGGATATTGAAGCACTACTAACTCCTCTGGGTATTTCAGTAAGGACATTCTCAGAGGATTCACTATGAATGAAGCCAGCATCTTTCGAAGGTATATGGGCCAGAATGGAATAAAATGCTGAAAGCATAACAGGATAGGAATACTAGAATCCCACGCCCCACTTTCTGGCCCACCATGATGGAACCAGAACTTTCCTACAGTGATACACCATGATGTATTTCTATGTAACTATGAGCAAAATAAATCTTTCCTCTTCTTCATTTATCTTGTCAGAGAATTTGGTCAAAATAATGAAAATTTTCATTTCCTGAAAACCTACAGATTATTGCCTTATTTACAAATTCGTGTTCTACAGCATTTTGTAATATACACAACATGGAAATCTATTTTCTATAGCAAATGCTATAACTGTGTTAATTTTTGTGCATGTCTCCCAAATTTTCAAATGTCCCAAGATTCGCTCAAGTGTGTCAATGTTGAGATGTGGTAGAAACTTCAAGATATACAGTCTAAAGGGAGCTGGCTAGGTCAGCCCAGGTATCACCCTTCAAAGAATCAATGTCTTCTTTAGGACCTTAGATAACTGTCAAGATAGGCAGCTAAACAAGATCCCAAATCTCTCTGGCTTCCCATGTTACCAGGTGATTGCCTCTGTATGACCTGCTCACCACACTTGCATGCCTTCTGATTACTCCAATGCCACAAATCCTTTTAATAGAACTGAGCTGGCATTCGTTGGCACCTTGCTCTTAAACATCTAGAAATGTGAGCTCAAATAGGCCTTTTTGTTGATAAAGTTCCCAGTCTTGGATATATTTAATAGGAAGAAAACATGTGTTCCAGCCATTGTATTTTTCATCCAGTGTGTATCTTTCACAATGTTTTGATTTGAAAATGACTACTTAAGGAAATGGGACTCTATTCCTTAAAATATTGGGGAAAACCAATTCTATTCCATTTTAGACCACTTTTGCTCTAGTGGATTCTAGACCACGTCATATTTTCAGGTATGAACACCTATATTATGAACACAACCTGGTTGAATTTGGACAGATTTATAATAGTCATTCTTAGTTAACAATCTCAGAATATTTTGCAGTTGTTTGATGCATTTTCCCTCTGAGCTTTAATATAGTAAGCTTTTCAAATAATGATGCTTATTTTAATATTTATATGTACAATCTTGGCTGGAATTAGTTACTTTGAACATGTTAAAAGTAAGAAATATGAACTCCAAAAATTTTGACCAAACCTTCCCAACCTTACATGCTTTCTTCAACATTATTCTCATGTGACAAAGACAAACAGATTTAAGGTGACCTGGTTTGCCACACCTGCATGTCCTTTTCCAATATTTTTCAAATACTGTTATCTCCACATTCAGTGAACTAATAATTATGTTCTCCTATGAAATACGTAATTCAAAACCTAACTATTCCTTTATAATTGATTACTTTTATGACAGCAGGGATCTTTTATTGATTAGCACTGTGTGTCTTCATATTGCTTGCTACAGAGGAAGTGCTCAAGAAAGTTATCTTCCTCCAATATGAGGGAACCATATTGTGCAACTACTACTCCATGGTGAGTGCATGGCATAGCTTCTAAACTGTTATCGAGAAAATGTCTCATAAAACAGATAATCATTGTTACTTACTAGAAAAGTGTACACATCATAGATAAATAGGTACTATCATTCTTTATTACACATATGTGATGGTAAGATTTTGTTTTCAAATTGGATCTTTTTAATTATCTTGGGTGGGTCTCTGAGGATGTTTACAGGAAGGCAGCCTCTCAGCAAGGTGCAAGATGTAAAGAAGCTCAAAGAAGCTAGAAGTAAACATCCTTTCCTGTGAGGGCCGTGCTGGAAGGAAAGTCCAGAGACTCAGGAAGCCATTAAGTCTGGGGAAGGATTATAAAACAACACCCCAAGGCTGTATAAAGGGGAAGAAATTCTCTTCTGGGCCATCCTGTCTGTTTGCTATTGTGTGTGTGTGGTGTTGGTGATGGGTTTTTCTCTCTGCTAGGATCTGTGAAAGAGGGCCAGCCTCTTTCACTGTTACCAAACTTCCCCTCAATCTGTAGTTTCAATAAATATTTTCTTCCCCCAAATTGTGCCTAGTTTGAAGATTCATCCCAGCCGTGGGGTTGACTACAACATACTACTCTCAATATTAATTTGAAAATATATTTTGTCCAAGAACTCTATTGAAGCAAGCTGCTGAGATTGATACCTAAATTTTTATGTCTCATAGAATATAATTATTCTATACAATTTATTTTTAATTAGGAGTCACATTTCCTGAAGTGCTTTGGAAACAAGTGGAGACTATGCTGAAGGCCTATGCAAACATGCTAAATATGAAATATATTTAAAGAGACGAGGCAGGAATACTCATACCCTCAAAAGGAGCTTTTGTATACTAAGTGGCATAATGTTCCTACCAGGTAACAAAAAAAATGTACTGAATCCAAGGAAAGAATTTTGTGTGGCCAGGTGAACTTCAAGAAATAATGGCTCTGCTAAGATTTATCTGCCATATGATTCCTTTAATAGAAGGCTGTGTTTTGGTACGTAAAGAATCCCTTTTTTAAAATAAAAAGATAAAAAAATAGGCACATTACCCTCTTATTTGACAAGAATGTTGCCCTGCCATATAATTTACCATAGCTAAGTGAGGAAAATATGTAGCTGGTGATCTGTAAATAAAAGTACAACTTCTTGGAGAATGAAAAGATGTTATATTCTTATATCCTCCCTGCTAGTTATTAGTGAAAGAATAAACAACTTCCTGTGAATTAAAATAAAAAAAAATTGAAAAGTTCCAAAAAGAGTAGATTAGTGACTTTTCATCGTAGCTAAAGAGAGCTGAGACAAGCAGAGTTAAAAGACTTCTATTTATGGAGATGTTTGCCCATTCCTAGGTATTTGCTTTAGAGACAGAAGGCATGTTCTTGGTGGGTGAAAGGAGTGTCATTTAGGTTTTAGATTAGCTGCTAGCCTAAAATCTATCTTGATTGGTTTGTGTGAAATGACATAGCTGTGAAATGAACTACAAATTAGACTTAACTAGGGTGGATTGCATTCAAAATATATGTGGCTGCACAGGGAAGTTCAACCAAAGTTCAGTGAGTTCATGCTGGTGTGAAGTGAGGGGCTGGGCACACCATTGCATCTGCTCCTGAGGGAGAGACTCACTGAGACACATCTTCTGGCAATGAAACAGAGATGATGTAATGTGAACATATACAACCATGGGCTTTCCAGCAGTGAATGACATCCGGCAGGATGCAGATAATTAGAGCCACCTGAGAGGCTCAGTCTAGCCATTGGTTTCTGACCAGTATGCTCACTGTTGGTTCACACTAGATACAGGTTGACCCATTCTCAACATTCTGTAAGTCCACGAATTGTGGATAGATGTTTCTGACTGCAATAGTCATCATTCATATGGTTCTCAGCAACAAGAAAGGAAAGCAATGGTATCATAATAGAAATTCTCATGTTCTTTCTACCTCATGTTCTGTCAAGAATTCTGTTACTTAAAAAAAACTTTGAAACATGGCATGCATCCTACTAAGAAGATCTTTTCTTTTACATATAAAATGGACAAATTTAAAACATTCGATCTTTGTAGGTTTAATGAGTTATCACAGAAATGTGATCCCAATGGTTTTTCTCATGGAACAATTCAAGGATCTAAAGCTGTTTTCATGCATTACATCGGTTAGCACATATGTTAGGAACTGATAAAATACTGTGAAGTTTTTTAACTTCGCTTTTCTAAATTGGACTATGGTGGAGTTAATGTAATTACTTTCAATCCCACCCCCCAGATGAGAAGGGTCCTGTAGAAAGAGCATGTTACCAAAGAACAGAGAAAACAGGCTTCAATTAACAAAGTGAAGAAGTAATCACAGGTATTCTACTTATTCTATGATGCTGTCTTCCCAGTATTCGTGGACTTCACTATCCTGGCATGAATCAAAAAGTAGCACATAGGATTTGTGTTCAGAAGATCGGAGTGGTCAAGACTAGGAATATATCAAAAACATTTTCAAAAGCTGTATTGGTTAAATTTTCCAATGGTATAAACTGATATTTATGATTAATGTGAATGTTCAAAATTGTTTGGGGAGAGATTGTTAGACAACCCTGAAACCCCCATACACCATTGAATATGTATGTACAGAAGTTGCTAGAAGCTATTATCTCAATAAGTATGTGAGAGTTTAGGAATGAGACCTCACACAATGTTGCCAAGTTTCTCCTTAACCTCTCCCCAGTCAGAGCCTTACCTTGCCTCTTAATAGGTTCAAAAATGGGTATTGTTAATTCTTGTTATTTAAACACATATGTACTTCTTCTGGTGCTTTTATTTTCTTAAACATGAATGTGCTTTATGATGCTTTTTTTCCCAATTCCACACCCCACCCTAACAGCAGTTAGGGTTATTTCTTCAGAGGGGGGATTGTGACAGGGTCAGCCATCTGCAGGGAACACCCTTCCCCTTGAGTGGGAGATGTCTCGCTAGAGCTACAACCTAGGGGCTGATTGGTCAAATATTAATCAATCAACTGTCTCTCTGACTCACCTGGGGAGAACTTAAATGAATTCCCTAGAAGAAAGCCCACCTCTTCCCCACATGGCAAGTGAGCAGAAAGACCTCTGAATTTTCTAGGCCTTAGGAAGGTAAGGCCTACCCTGGCTCCAGACTTTTTCCCTCATGAATCTCTCCTTCTCATGAAGGGAACTCTCTATTATCTTTTCTTCTGCTGCTCATTTAGTTGAACAACTTAAGTTCTGTTAAACTCTCCAAGTGTTCTCCCCACACTGGTGGCTGGAGAACTCTGTAACTTCCCACATGGTGACTGGGAGGCTTCCCCATCCAATTCCCCTTTTTCTAAATTAATAAATTAGAATAAATGTGTAATAAGATTTATTCCTGTCCCTGTGTATAATTCTTTTGCATTAGAGGACACTAACTCGGGGTGGGGGTGGGGGGAAATTCAGTGGTAAAAACCAAATATAACTGTGCCAATATTTCCCCGTATCAAGTATACTACACTTGTTTTTCTCATAAATCAGTACTTGGAATTGGGCCATCACCTCCATACCTTTGAGCTACGTTTCTGCTGATCATTTCTATTAAATTCACATTTACTAAAAGATTGTTAGATCAGGAACAAACAATTTATTGCATGCAAAAGTATTTTACTTGATATAAAAAATAATCCAAAATCATAGAATTTAATTGTGAGTTGATTTTTTTCTTTATTCATCCAGTTTTGTTTGGGAAGTGTATTAGTCAGGGTTCTCTAGAGGAAACAGAGTTGATAGAACAGATCATAATGAAGGGGAATTTATTAGGGTAGCTTATGACAGTCCAACAATAGCAGTCTGCAGGCCCACAGGTGAAGAAACCAGTAGCTGTTCAGTCCACATGGCTGGAGGCCTCAGTAGTCCCAATCCAGCCCAGAAGGCCTGATGGCATCATGGGGAGCAGTTGCTCTTCAGTCCAGATATGAACGGAGGAAACTGGGTTCAAATGTCCAGGAAGGGTAGGAGAGCAGGATGTGAGTGCAAATCATGAACAAGCACCAGCAGCAGTACCAGCAGCTGGGGGAGGAAGGAAGAAGCTTCCCTTCCCCTCAAGCTTCCTTATATTTAATCTCCTTGGAAGGCCCACCCACTGGGGGGCAGGACTCATTCTGGAGAAGAGACCTCCTCCTTTCTCCTAAATCCCAAAAATATTTTGTCAATCCTTTCTGCAGGCAAACTCAGAAACCCACCCAAGAATACTATGGATTATTACATAGATCAAGTTGACAAATAAACTTAACCATCACAGGAAGTGATGCTAATTATAAAAAATACTTGTGGCCTGTTTATAACTTGTGGTGTTTTTTTTTTCTTTCTTCATACATACACATGTTTTACAAGTAGTTAGAAATCTTGTAGTTATTGAGAAAAACTATTAATTCACATTATCTTTTAAATACCGTCTAAATATAAGTGAAAATACAGTAGTGATGGTTTTCCTCCAGCCTTTACACAGAACTTTTATTTTAAATTTTAACCGTGGGTAAATAGAGAGGTTACTTAGGCTACCACCATTCCTAAAGACACTTAACTTTTAAAATTATTTACATTTCAGCTGTTTGGATCCTTGCCTGGAATTCAACAGAGATAAAGCTAACCATATTAAACCAAAGATTTCCACCTTTGATTTATGATATTAACACTCATGTTTTAATTTTCTTTAAATAACATTTTTTTATGCAAAACATAATTTGGGGAGAGGGTCATTTTATCCAATGCTATGTTACAGTATTTGTTCATCAAAGATTTCTGCTTCATTTTCTTTTACTGAAAAATATATGTTGTGTAATGGATTGTCAGAGAGGAGAACCCAGATGCAGTAACACTATATTTCATTCTTCTTTATAATATGTTCTATTCTTACATATATATAATGACAGGGTCTTATTGACCATTATGTTGTAAACCACATGTGAAAATGGGCATTTTGACTTTAATTATAAACAGATTTATTCTTTACTATGCTTTTTATTTTATGGATATACATAGCTATATATTATATGCTAATATATATATATATCCATGCACATATATAATTGAATAAAATGTGATTTACTTGAAATGGCTAATAAAACACTGCTTAGTGATTTTATATTTATTTTAAAGATGTTTTAGGGTAAAATTTAATCATTTTTTCTTACTGTGCTTCCTGTTTGATTTGCTATACTAACATTAAACATATCCAATCTATTTGTGTCTCATCCTATTTATGAAGAAGCATGGCAGTTAACTTCCTCTCTCTGTGGCTTTCCAAGAATGAATTCAAATGTGAAAAATGGTTTGAAATTAATGGTGAAAGGATGCTTTAGAAAGCTAATCCCGATGAATTCTGCCCCCAGGACCCTACTGAAATAAGCAGGAAACATGGAATTGGATAAGCATTGTGGGTAGCCAGGCTATGGTTAACAGGAAATGAGGGGAGATTTCAATTAAAGATGTGAGTTCACTCACATAAATACTATTGTTTGTAGGGGTGTGTATTCATGTCTGTTAGCATGGGCCACCAACTAGAGCAGGACAGCCAAGAGAGATGGAAAATAAATTGCCCCATGTGTTAGAGAAAAAGTGTTCTGAAAATAGCAGAGAAACTTTTGGAACATTATTTTTTTCACCTCATTTATACTATGTGGTATAAGGTCATTGAGTTTGGTAGTGATCAGAATTTAGGAATAGGTTGAAAAATTAAATGGAAGCAGTTTATTTTGATTTAATCTTGAAATTTCAATGTTTAAATGGTGTTTGCATTTCTATTCCAATGATTTAGTGTTGTGGAAAAATAAAAATAAAACATATACTATTTCCTGTGTATGACTGTAGGTTACCACTCCCTCATTTTAAGGCCATGAAAATCTAATAAAATTGCCTCTAAGAGCAGAATGGAAATGGTATCCAAAATGGCTGATTGTAGAATAAATTTATGAACTGTTTTTCTAGATATCTCCATTATTTCCTCACAATTGTATCGGCATTTTGTTTACGTTGGAATATACTGGTTATAGTAATTTTTAAATAAATTACCTAAGGTTTGGACACACTGAGAAACAAATTGCTTAAATAACAAAGTTCCTAAATTATCTTTCAGAGAGGCTTCCAGACCCTACTCAGGTTTCCAAACAGCTTTTAAAGAATAGACATGTGGTGCAGAAGCCTGCCCCTGTAGTCAGTGACCATTTACTGTCACAAGCTGAGAATTCCCTGTACAGCATAACTCTCTCCCCAAGAAAAGGAAGGCGAGTGTCCTTGGAAGAGCCGGATGACCTTCACTTAATTCCTATCCGAACCAGTTAGAAGCTGATTGGAGCTTCGAGTTCCTGGCCTTCTGGTTAGTCGACCACATAATAAGACTTTTGTAAATTTATGTTGTTATAATACTGGTTTATAATTATGTCACAGGGCTAGTCCTTCTCCCATGTGACTATTTTAAATATTTTCTTTGCCATCAAACACGCCTACATATACAAGCACACAGAAACAATTGATATTCTGTACTGTTTGATTATGATTTTTTTAACAAAGGATGGGCTAGAGAGATAGATAAGCAGATAAAGGTGATTCCTTGAAAAGCTTGACGTCCTGGGTTCAATACCCCAGTACTCACTTAAAGCCAGAATTACATGTTGTATGTGTCTGGAGTTTGGTTGCAGTGTCAGTTGGTCCTGGTATACCTCTCTTCTCTCTCTCTCTCTCTCTCTCTCTCTCTCTCTCTCTCTCTCTCTCTCTCTCTCTCTCTCTCTTTCTCTCTCTCTCTCTCTCCCTCCCTCTCTCTTTCTCTCTCTGTGTGTGTCTCTGTCTCTCTCTGTCTTTCTCTCTCTATCTCTCTCTGTCTTTCTCTGTCTTTCTCTCTCTGTCCACTTTCTCTATATCAAATAAATAAAATATTTCAAAAAGAAAAGGAAGGAAGGAAAAAAATAAAGAAAATTTCTTCAACTTCCTGTCACCAGTTATTTAAATATGTTCACATCAAATATATAACTGATCAATATGGGCATTTGGGTGGTCAAATTTCATGTTCAATGCTGCTTACAATGATAGGGGAAATCAAGTATTAGGGGACTGAATACTGGGGACACACTCTGTAAAGGTCTTAAAATGAGGAGTATGCATTATGTATAATTCTCACGTATGTACCTGAGGGATGTGCTTCTTGAACATGCTTCAGCCTTTTCTACCACTTATAGAACAATTGAAATCTGGCTATTAACTTTGTCAATACCAAGGAAGACTCTGTTGATGGACACTTGTCTTCTACAGCATACCTCATTCTCTGGGCTTTTTGTGTTTTCATCATTTCTCATGATTAATGAAGTAGGTCTCCTGTCCTGCTGAAGGCCAGAACTTAATCATCATCAACATGACAGAGTATTACCTGGTTCCCTCATGGAAATCACCACTGAGGTAACTAATGAAGACCCCACTCAAGCAGAACCCCCAGAGGAAGTCTGTTGATATGTGAAAAAGTGTAATGATTTCTTTCTCTCAGGCTGCCACTCGCTCTTCAGATATGCTCTGCATACTACGTAATTTTCTATTTTTGTTTTGATGCTAGAGATGTAATACTCTAGGATATGCTAAGCACTGGGAGCTACCTCCGCTGCCACATTATTTCACTCTTTAAGGACTAGGGTAGGGTGACAAAGTAAAATGACATTTGTGTATTGAAATGACATAATGATGATATTGTGTTCCCTGATTTTGTAGATATGTACATGTGTTCTATGCATAAAATTCTGCTTTCTGCACCTGGAGTTATGAAGCTGGGGTGATGGTGTTAATGGAATTGCAGACTGCTTTAAATATGATTTCTGTTATGGAATCACATACATTTGAATGGGAGCAACCTTTAAGTTCCCGTGTTTAAGTAAAGAAAGAAGACGATATTATCATACCAAAAAGTAAAAGATGAAGTGAATGATGGAGATGAAAGAAGTGGAAATGAAGATAATGGGAAGAGCAAAACCAAGGAAAATTATTGTCGCGATAATTGTGATGGTCACCATTGCTTGCTAGTTCCTTGTGCTTCATAACTGTGTGCTTATTTCAGATGTAATGAGCAGGAAGTAGAGTCAAGGGGAAATAGGATGTAATGGGAAACAACATTTAATAGCTACTAGAAAACTGAGAGCCAAGCACCAGTGGAAATCATATCTATCTGCTACAATAGACACTGGATGTAATTTTGGCAATATACAGGGCAGGTGGTAAAGAGGCAGAGAGACAATCCTATGAATTCCAAAAATGTGTTCTTCAGTGTAAGAGACAGTTACATCAGTAAGTGACTAGAAAACTCTGTACACCAACAACTGTGCCTAGAGGAAATAAGGAGCCCAGTATAAAGACAGAAACCCTGGAGAGAAAAACTGAGGCTTATTTCTGGGTGTGATTTCCTTAAAATAAGTAAGCCACAATCAAAGTTCATGATACATCTTTTAAAATAAAAAGGGGGGAATCAAATGTCTTCAATTCATCCAGTTGTGGACGAGTTATGTGGATGGAACCAACTCATCCACATAAGACCCTGATAAACTGTTCATAGAAACTATAATTGGCAAAACAGACCCATTTTGTAAGAAACTTTTAGTAGAACCCAGCTCTTCTGGATCTTCGCCCAATATTCATCATTTTCCACCACAGATGACAGGAATTCAGAGAACTTCCCAAACATCAAAGTAAATTAAACAGGAATTTATAGAAGATTGCAAGGAAAGCAAGTAAAAGGATCTGTTACTTATAATTGTAATTGAGGAAACATGACTAAATATATGTGTACAAAACTTTTCAATCAAAACATAAAAACTATAGGTTAAAGCTAGCACATTGATGGGGATGAATCAAGCAACTGATAATAAGAAAGCATAAACTGGAGTCCATAGAATTTTTTAAGTTAATTGACAGCATGTTTCATCACAAGACCAGTGATATATGTCACGTTTCATTTAACAGACTTCAAATCTTCAATTAATAGCTAATGCATAACAAAATGAGGACGAGATTCCCGTCTTTGATTTCTTAAGATCATATAGACAAGTATATTTTATAACATATATTAAGATTCACGATTTGCAATATATAAAAAGATGGTATTACTCAAAACTCATGACAGTGGATAATGGAAATTTCACTTCTATATGCACAAAAATAATACCACACAGAAGGAAAAAGATCAAGGCAAGAGGAAAGCTGTAAGGATATGGGAAAGACTATGCACAGAGCTCCTTCCCACTGCCTTTGTTAAATTGTTTATAAATGTGCTTCTTATTTTTCTAGGATTTCTGTTTCCGAAAGTCCAAGTATTTTTCGCTATGACATTATGGGACCTTTTACTGTTTGCCATCTACTAATAAAATTGGGTCACAAATCCAGAAGGCATTAGAGACTTGAACAGAACAAATGTAAGGATATGTTAGTATGGCATATTAATCACAGGTTTGAAGTTATACTGGCATGCATATTTGTACAAAGATATCTCTGGTTTATTTTTGTTTTGTTGCTTTCAAATACTGTCTACAGGGGGCTAGGAAACACAAGTTTGTCAGTTTCAATCAGAATGACATACCTGACAACATCATCAGATGAGAAAAGGAGAGTCAGGGGTGAGGTGAGGGACATAAGTAAATTGAATGTTTTGGAATAACTCCCCTGGGAAATTGTATAGAAATTCAACCTTGAGTGAACAAAAAGGTTATAACTTAGTGCTGAGTGGAGAAGGAAGGCATTTTCAGTGTGTCCACTTATCCACTTAACATGGCTTTCTCTAACACAGCTCAGCAAACCTTGCTTGGGAGAAAAGATCAAAGCAATTGGACCTACAAGAGCTCCTTAGCAGGCGAAGGTCTAAGGGACCTGAAAGCATAGTTAGGCTTATAAATAGTGTTTCTAGTGATAATCGCTGTGTTTAAACGAGGCTTTTGTTTGCATTATATTTCAGACACTGTGTGTTATGAAGTGTAATGGTTATATACATTGTGTTATCTTCTTATGAGAAAAATATTAACATTGATCATGGTTAGAAATAATTTGGCTTTAATTCACTGTGCATAAAATAAGAAATTAACAATTTGATATTTGTGTAGAAATGCCTTGCATAAATCAATAAGAAAGATATATTGTATCACATACACATACACACACAAATATATATATATATATATATATATATATATATATATATATGTGGTATTAAAACAAATATAGATATCATTAAAATTTTGCCTTGCTATAACATGTTTTATATACCTAGTTGCCTTCTACAATTTAAAATTACTACATAGAATTTTCAAACGAATTATTGGTATATAACCTAACTATTAACAGATTTTGCACTAATTTCTCACAATTTCTCCGAAAGTTGAACACACTATCTTAAATACTGAGTCAAAGATAATTATTTGATTGATGTATAAGAGTTGGTTGACCATGTACTATCTCGTACCCACTTATAGAAACATAAAGTCATTGGCATGAGTAATTGTCCAAATTATATGTCTTTTAAGCATGAGAATCAAGTGCCTACTGAAATATGATTAACTTTTACAAATTGTGTTTTACTTGTTTGCTCATCATGGAACTTTAAAGAAAAAATTGTAGCTGTGTTTACTATATGCAAAATTTAAAAATATGAAGACAGTTCAATATTAAATAGCTCCAACAATAAAGCATGTATTCTAATTAAGTAGACATGAATGTGTCCATTACTGAAGTTATGTGTAAAAAATATCTGGATATTTATTTTAAATCTGTTTTTTTTTTCATTTCTAGGTAAAGAAATGGAACTCTCTCATACAAGATAACAACTATCATTTAGGGTAAAGAACATAATCATTAATATTATTTTGCATTTCACATATATAGTACATACAGGGATTTCTTTTTTCTCCTTTCGTTTTCCTCTTTACCTATAAAAGACAGCAGGTCAAAAATTTCTCTGAAACTTAGTCTAGATGGATAATGAGAGACTTTAAAAGGAGATGGAAGAATAAGGGGGGAGGAAAGGAAGGGTGGAGGAATCTATACAATAAGATTAACCAATAATAAATTGAAAGTATAAAATCCTTACTTTCATACATTAAACTCTATTCTCAACTCAGTGTTGTCTCAAATTATTATTGCATCAATTTTTGCCATGTTTTTCTGATCTTTTTCCATTCAACTTTCTGTGGCTCTGTATTTAACGAAAGAAAACACATTTGTCTTTTTTTTCACTGTGATACATTCAACTTAACTCCAACATCTAAATAATTCACATTTAAATTTATTATTAACATTATGTTGTTAACAAATATGTTTATAAATGTGTTCTGTTCCTTGAAATTGTTTTTTGTCTGCACATTTGCTACCTTGTTCCACTTGTATATAGATTATGATTTTTAATAAATATTATATTTATTTATTTGAGAGAGTGTGTGTGTGAGAGAGAGGCAAACAGAAAGAGAGAATGTGCATGCCAGGGCCTCCAACCACTGCAAATGAACTCCAGACACATGCACCACCTTGCACATCAGGCTTTACATGGGTACTGGGGAATTGAGCTTGGGTCCTTCTGCTTTGCAAGTAAATGCTTTAACCACTACGTTTTCATTTTATCACTGCATTTAATGCTTCACTCAACTTGTTCAGAAGAAGCTTGGAGTTGTTCAGAGTATACATATTTTCCAGATCCCCTTTAACCTCTGAGTAACATTATACATATTTCATATTCACACATAGCAAAAGCATAGTCTCCTCTTGTGATGTAGTTGACAATAATTCTATTTATCCATGTTCTACTGTCACCCTGCGGATTGCATAATTATTTTTTATAATAAATGAATTAAAGATATTTTAAAGTAAATGAAGAATGCATAAATATATTTTACTTTTGCTTTTGCAAGCTTTTATGCCCTACTTTTCTTTATTCAAATCCATGTTTCTGATCCATATCATATTTCTTCATCATTGAAGATTTTCTTCAAAACATTTTTGTGAAATCATTGATAATGATTTTCTTTAGTATTCCTCTGAGTAAGTCCTTATATATTGACTTTAGAGAAATCATTATATGATATAGAGTTCTAGTTTTACCTTTTCCTTTCAGTCCTTTAAATGTTTCCTTCATATACCTTAAGTCAGAATGACTATCCTCAAAGGAGATGAACCACCCCTGGCCTTCACACAATGCCCAAATGAAACCTATGAGAAAGTGACAAGATAAACAGGAGAGCAATCACCATATCAAGTCATATAACCCATAAAAGGTCAATGGAGACAGATACCAACGATACCCAGCACAACCCAGGGCAAAGATCCAGAGATACTTAAGATCTCAAAAATAAAGCAGACTTAAAACTCACCCACCATGACTCAAGGAACTGAGCAGAAGAGGGGGCAGAAAGTTTGTAAGAGCCATGGTGAGAGAGAATATCCAGAGACATCCCCCCCTGACCCACAGCAACGCTACACAAGGGGGAATTAAAAAAAAACTGGCTACCTCTGATGCAGACCATAACCCTCTACCCTATGGACAGATCCAGTGTGTACACCCAGGAAGGACACCAATTGGTAGGGAAGAGAGAGGAGGGAAATAGGGACACCATAACAAGATTTGCTCATATAATGTATATACTTATTCATAATAAAGATATAAATTTTTAAAGTCTCTGCTTTAGCCACTGTTAGTTTTGTTTTTATTTTAGTAGATGTATCTGTTTCTAAAATAACAGATATATTTAAATTAAATTTAATTGTTAAAACATGACAATTTAAACATGATGTTTCAAAATATATGATACATTGAATTTGCATAATTAATATAATATTGTCACAGTCATGATAAGCTTATTCTCAGGCTCCTCAAACTCTATTGATATAGTTTCTCCTAATGGTTAGTATGTGCTGATAATTACAATTACACATCTAATTAATTTTTCTGTTTTTTTCTTTCTCACTGTATGGCAAGACAGAATGAAGATTAAAAATGAAAGAAATGTTCATTTTTTATATTTATTTTACAGAAATTGCTTCACATCATAATTTGCTTGGGATTCTCATGTATGAAGGGAAATCTGTAATGAGAATACATGGATTTCATGTATTTTTATCAACTTTTTACAGACACAATACCAAGTTTTTATTTTACAGAGCACCTGGGACTTATCCTGATAATAGATGGAAAACAAGATGCTTAACTAATTTGCATAAGTTTGAAACAAATCATTAGTACTTTCCAGTTAATTCTCTAACTAGAGAATAGTTCATATAAATAGTTGCTGTCAATAGTGCCGCCATCCCATAATCTCAACAAAACAGTATCTTACAACTTGTCATTTCTTTCTTTTCCTTTGGTTTCCATAATATTCATCAAAATTGAACAAGTTTAAATATTAATTTTTTCTCCTCATTTTCAGCCTCCTACTGAGTAGATTCTATTATTTTGCCTATGACAACTGTAGCCATTACTTTCACATTGCTGGAATAAAATTCTCAACACAAGTATATAATTTTAAGGTGAAAACTTTTGGTATTACTTCTGATCATGGTAATTTTCTAGAAATTGTTTGGTTGCCTTTAAAACTCTGCTTACTTCTGAAGTTGCAGATCGAGTAAAGTTATCTGTTAGCGTATATCATCTGAAGCATGCTGATATTTTGTAAAATATAAAATAATGTCAATGATCACACTTATATTAAGTCTATGTTATTTTCACTGTAATCCCTTTGCCAAAATCAGCCCTTCCTCCACTGAGTTTCTGCCAATTAATCAATTATTTTATCACACTGACAGACAACATAACTAATACATGGTAGCCACTCAGCAATAACCACAAATCAGGGTGTATGTGTGTGTGTGTGTGTGCACATGTATGTTTGCACATGTGTGGTGGTGCTGCTTCCTTAAGAATATTCTCAATTCCTACATTCTAAACTATTCAGTGAGCATTTCCAGTTTGTTTGGGAAACCTACAGTTTGTTGCAAAATTTCTAGCAGAATCTTAACGATAACAGTGCAACTGGGCACCATTAACCTCCTTCAGATACATTTATGCTGAAGACATGCTAACTGCAAGGTATCAGTTTAGTAAATGAAGACAGGTGTTGCCAAGTCCCCACTGGTGTGTCATCTACTGAAGAATCATTCTTTTGAAGCAGCCAAGAAGAAACAGAGGGGAGGAGAAGATGAGCCAGGTGCACCTGCTGATTGTTAGCAGAAGCACAGGCATTGTTCTGCAGCTGAATGCAAACATCACTTACTGTGTGGCCAGTTCAGGAGCTGGGCATGAGATTTTATGATTTTGAATAAATGATAAAGGAGCAAGTAGAATAGCAGTTCTGATGTCAAGAGCTGGACACACAGACATGTGAATCTTCTCTGCTTCTTTCTCCCACAAAATGTTGTGTGGATGTATTTTGCATTACGTAAGTGCTCTTGAATTATGTAGTTTGAAAACACAAGAAAGCATAAGATGAGGGTTTTTGGTTTTACTTTAAAAACAAACATACATAACAATGGAAGACTATTTGTTCTTATGTCTGCTGTAAAACATTCAGATGAAAAAATAAACAAAAGAAAACATTAAATAAAATATTCACCCAAACTGTTCATTTTTATGTTTCTGTCATGATATAACCATTTGCAAGAGAAAAAAAACTGATAATGACAAAAAACACCAAATGACAATGTTCCTATCAATTGTTTGTACCACCCCTGGGATAGCAGATGGTACCCCAAAGAATAAAGGTCTATGAGGTGTTGTGTGCTATTTTCTTCTGTGAATTCCTTTTACAAACCCTTTCTTTAACTCCAGCTCGGATGGAACTCTAGGCATAATAGTTCTCACCCAGAGACACTTCCTATATCAGGTATACACATTGCACCTGAGGATTTCCAGGCATGCTTTTAGTAGCCTTTCTTATATTCTTCATAGCCCCATTCTGTGCATGTAGTCATGAAATGTGTAAGAATTCCTATACCATGACATGATCATGGAGGCTAAAACATGCTTTGGACAAGGAATATCATTGCTATCTGTTATAAATGCCAAATGCTTTTTGTTCATTTGTTTGTTTTTGTTTTGAGAAGGAGACTTGCTATGTCCTCTGTCTCATTTGGTGTTCACTACATAACACATGCTGGAGTCACAAAGGAAAAAACATTCTGTTTCCTCCACTGTTCCAACTGTAGGGATTATAGTAAAAGCACCCCTACACAACTGTTTCAACAAATCATGATCATTTGCTTTCCTATCTTTGGGAATAAGAGGAAAATGTATTTTGGAGATAACAGAATATTAAGTTTAAGTTTTAGGTGTTTATTATCAATGTGCTTTACAGAAATCTACTTTTAAAAGTAGATTTTTAAAAAAATATATTTCGTAAGCTTATGGCAAATCGTGATCCTAAACTAAGTCAAGTAGAAGAAAATAGGGTGATGTTAATCTGGAATACATTTTAAAGTTCAGGACCATTAAGTAGCAGAAATGTATGCCAAGGCAAAGAACACAATAGGAAAGCCTGCTGATAACTGGACAGACAGCCATGCACACTGTTTTTGTTGATATAGGAAGTCAGCCTAGATTAAGCACTAGGGAATTTACCAGGCAATGGTCCCTGATTGAACAAACAGCAACCAACATTTTGTGCTCAGGTCCATACTTTGTGTGTGTGTGTGTGTGTGTGTGTGTGTCTATAATTATGGAAGAAGTTTACTATAAATCAGGAAGTTCTCCTGCTTCAAATACTCTCCTTGCCAATGTAATCAATCTATCATCTGGTTGGACTGGGTTGGCACATCTCTTAAACAATTTTTTTACAATGTACCAAGAGTTTCTTAGACCACAAACACGAGCCTCCAGACCTGAATGATTGGACTTCTTTTGATCAGCAGCCTGTGGACCTGATTCCTGTTTTCAGTTAATGCTCTTTGCTGATGTAAATTGCAAATGAACAATTGAATTGTATAAGAATTCCTTTTGTACCACCAGTTGGACTAAGAATAGAGAAATACTTATTATCTACACCTTAAAATAGACTCAATTATACTTAAGACCAGATTCAAATGTGTTTTATTTTTATCTGCTATATTCATTTAAAAGTTTAAGATTTAGTTAGAGCATAAAGTATTTTCTATTTCTAAAAGGCATGCTATAACCACTTAATTTTCTATACTGCTGAATATATTCCAGGAACTGTGTGTGTGTGTGTACATATGATGAAACTCCCTAAAACTCCTGTATAAAAAACGTTCCTCCCTTGATCATTCTTCCTGTCTATCTTCTTCCCAGTAACTTGCTTTTCACTGAGTAGAAGCAGAAAATCAGTGTTGGAAAAGTCCCATATTAGAACTCTTATGATGTGAGTAGAAATATAAAATTGCTAGGCAATAAACCAAGCAAGGTTAAGAAAAAAAAAACAATGAAAAGAAAATTGAAAAACCACAGACCATACAAACTGTGTTTTGGTATAATCACATACAGATAACTATTTTCTTAATCTATTTTAATGACTTTCAAGTGTAAAATTTGCATTTCCAACATGGCCTTTGTATCCACAGGTTGCTGATTCCCAAAACCAATCAACCATATTTGAATTGAGAATAATCTTTTAAAAATGTTACCTTACTGCTGACTTGCTATTGTTTTTATTATTTTTGTACTGCATATAGACATTATTAAAAACTTGCAAATCCTTTATATAGGATTAGATAGTAAGTAATCATTGAATAAATTTATATGTGGTTCAAAACAATTTATGGTACAGTGAAACTCAGAGGGCATCCCTGGTCTTATTGTATCACTTGTTCCTGATAGTGACACCATTGATTGTCCCTGGAATAAGTCTCAATGACCATGTCCTTCAACGAAATGTTCTCATTCCGAAGACTATTCTGATGGGAAGGTGGAATAACTGGAGATGCTTGTCTGAGTGAACCTTGATTGCAGAATTTACTGAAGCTTATTTAGAACCACAGAAAGTAGAATAACAGCTACCAAAACATCAAGATCATCAATATTCCAGCCTTACTTATTTTAGTTGCAAAAAAGGATACTTAATCTTTAATTAATTAATTAATTAATTTAGAGGTATGGTCGGGCTCTAGACCACGCTGACCTGGAATTCACTATGTAGCCTCAGGGTGGCCTTGAACTCAAAACAATCCTCTACCGCTGCCTCTCAAGTGCTTGGATTAAAGATGTGCCACCACTCCTGGCAGGATGCTTAATCTTGCTTAAGTTTATATAAATTATTTCTAAAAGAGTTGATATCCAAAGAGCCTTAGCAACTTTGTACAGTTGGTCAGAGATAATCTTTTATTCCCTTTGTATATGTGGGACCTTCTGTCTTTGTAAAAATCCAGTAGCAAATCCAGAGCACACCAAATTTGTTCTTACCTTCTTACCTTCTCATTATTTACATTATTTCCACATTTCCCTTATAGGTCCAGCCAGAAAGAATGAAGTCAGAATCCTGGGGAAGAAAAAAAAAATGAGGGAACAGTCTCCATAGCTTTCCAAGCTTGACCTTATCCTGGACAATATTCCAACTGTATGTGACTTTTGTCTCCTTACAACCTATGATTTCTGGCCATAGGGGCTAACAGAACTGTATTTAATCCAAAGAAAAGTACCCCTTAACATCTTAATGCAGACTGATCTCTGTTTCAGGTGTTTATATTTAGTTTTACTTAGATTATTTTATTGTTTGTATCACTGGTGTTGCATCATCAATGTTGTATAATCCTGAGATTCATTGAAATATCTGCATTTAAAATAACATTGAACATCATAATGGAGTGACTGAGTTCTGGGAAGCAACATGCTCTTTATCATAAATCCTATAAAAGAAAATACATGAATATTATAATATTTCACCTGTATTTTTCTGATGGTGTTAGTTTCTGTTCACATTTATACTTCAGATACTTCATTCTCCAGCTTTGTTAATAGGGAAACTCTAAACGTGTCTTTATTTCTGAGTTTCATCTGAGAATGATAAAGGCTAGATAGTTAAAAAAAAAAAAGAAAGCAAAGGAGAGAGACAGATAGAAACAGGGAGAGAGAAAGAGAGAGAGGGAGAGAGAGAGAGGTGACCGAGGGACAGAGAGTGGTACCTAACTGATATCTAGCTAGCATATTTTGCCCGACATGAGAGGCCTTGTCATTCATGAGTGCTGATGCCTCACAAGTGACTTGACTGCATCCTCAAACTGTGAAATAATGCAACTGACACTAAGGAGAGAGAAGAATCCCAGTCTGCAAGATCTCATGGTTGTTTCTTATTTCCTCTTGAACATGCCACCGTTTAAGACCTTGGATGGAAACTCCCAGTAGTTGCCCAGGATAAAAAGCTATCAGATCATTTCAAAAGGTTGTGGAGAGTTCTACAGCATGTAAATCTTGTCACTATGCTTTTTTCAAATGATCAGGTTATACTTAATCAGCCAGAGAAATACATTTTTGCATTGAATCTAATGATATTATTGATACATTTAATAATTTTAAATCTGTTGATAAACGGCAGGATGATCTGAACTCTCCTGTGATAGCTTTTATTCTACAAAATACACACAGATGGACTCATCATGTTTTATCTATTTTTACAACTGCAAAACTAAGTTTAGATCATACACTGTTTACCAGTGCCTGGCAAGAATTCCATAATTTAACTCTCTCCCATATATTACAGTTAGTAGTGATTTCAAATGCAATGTAATTCATACAATATATTTTTTTTGCATAAAGAACTTTGGTTTTAGAATTTTTGTGGAAGAACAAGGCGATTTATTTTGCATACTTTTCTCCAATGAGTGATTACTGATGAGCAAACATGGGTTAAAGTGCAATTTTGTTTCTACACAGTGCTTTCCTATTTTTCTTAAAATAACTTGTAGTGTTTTGACTTTTGGTATAAAAAAAACCTCTACATTGGTAACAGAATTATTACTGCAGCCTTCCTAACTCTTAAAAGAAAGTAACTACTCTGGATTTACTGCATTTCAGGCTTCTATAAGTGTTCTTATATACACTCATTGGGACTTTCAGAAACTACTCAGGAACTGTTTTGATTTTTCTTTAGTTTTGTTTTTCGAGGTAGGGTCTCACTCTAGCCCAGGCTGACATGGGATTCACTATGTAGTCTCAACGTGGCCTGGAACTCATGACATCCTCCTACCTCAACCTCCCAAGTGCTGGGATTAAAGGTGTGAGCCAACACATCTGGCTAGGAACTGTTATTTCATCACATTACCATACAATGATCCTAAGATAAAAATAAAAATACATATCAAAATATAGTAGCATTATGTATTATGACAAGCATGCTACTTATCAGTGTGTAGTTAGATTGCTCAGTACTTACCAGCAGAGGTCACTGCTTAGACCATCAGTCTGTGCTGTGACTGGCTAGCTCTCTATTTCCCAGCATGCACTGCACTTTCTTTTTTCTGTTCATTTCCACACTTAAATCAGATATAACCTAAACCAAGGTTGATATTTTTCTCTCTCCCTTCCTTAATTTGTCGAATACTTTAACACCTTTAAGGTAGTGAATTTAAGAGTAAGTCTCTTTTCTCCTGTAAAAGAAGCTTAATATTTTTTACATAGTAAAAGAAATTTAGGTAGCAGAGTGTTGGGAGATGAGGATTACTAGCTTAAAATTCTGTAAAATCTGAATGGGTGATCAACTAATTCACATCTTTCCAAGCAAAAGAATAACTTTATTTTAAGTCATATGTGAAAGATAAGATTTTGATTGTATTAAAGCTTCTTTATTTGAAGTAGCTTTTGTTTCTTGCTTGCCTTTATAGAGACCTCTAGAAAAGCAATTTAGTTAGACTTTGTGTATAGTGTGAGAGATAAAGTAAGATGTTATTGTTTGCAATAAAACACTAGTGTGGTGGTAATTTCACTTAGCTCAGTTTAAATGCCTTTTAATTCCAGTGACCCTATAGTAGTTACTCAATTTTTAGGCAAAAACATATCATTTATTTATCATTGTTTTAGCTGATGTGGAAGGTGAGATTTAAGATATAATCCAAAGTATTTCTATGTGATTTTTTTTTCTTTTTTAAACAAATAATTTTAGGGCTGGAGAGATGGCTCAGCAGTTAAGGCACTTGCCTCCAATGCCTAAGGCTCTGGGTTCAATTCCTCAGGACCCACATAAGCCAGACCCACAAGGTGGTGGACCTGGTGTGCTCTCTCTCTCTCTTTATCTCTCTCTTTCTCTCTTTCTCTCTCTCTCTTTCTCTCTTTCTCTCTCTTTGCTTGAAAATGAATAAATAAAAATATTTTAAAAAGTAAATAAAGTTTAAAACAAGAAAGAATTTTAATGAAAATGTTGATATATGAAAAGATTGAAAATTGGTTACAGGCACATCAAATAATCTTCTGTCCCCTCTCTCTTGCCTTCATTCCCCCGAGGAGCCACCTGATTGAGGCTATTATGGAATCCTGAAGGAAGGAGTCTTCCTGTGAGGAGGGTAATGCTTCATAGGAGCATGAGTGATGACTCATACTGTGCTAAGTACTTGGCTTTCTCTTATTGTCATTTTGATATACATCATTTGTTACTCATTGAATTACAAAATTTAAAAAAAAAAAAACTGAAATTGTGGTCCTCTGATCATAAAATCCGTAGGTAAGACTTTCAAGGAAACAGAACAATTTCACGCTGACTATTCAACCAAGGTTGTGGGCTAACATGTGACAGGTCTTTTGAATACATTAATGATTTCTAACAATTTCTTATTTAATCATATTTTATTGTTTATATTAGAATGTATTTTATAGAGGCATCACCCTGTGATGTGTAGCAAACATTTATAAAAATAAAGGTTTTCTTACTAGATACAGAGAAACATTACTGATCTGGGAAAATTATTTCACAGTTTGCCCATTTCTCATCCAGCAATCTGAAATATTCCAAAATCTGAAACTGAGGTATAACATGATTCCACAAGTAGAAAATGCCACACTGCCATGACGGAACACCCAGCACAGTGATATCACCTACACACTGTGTACAGGGCTGAAGTATACCCAGGATTCTTGGGTAGACTCGGTTCCCATATCAAGGTCAGGTTTATGTTTGAGGTTTCCAAAATCTCGAACAAAGAATCACCTGTAGCTTCATTCCTAGGAGTTACAGTGAGTTATGTTAAATGTATCCTTATAATTACCATGGTTTCACTTTTATTACTTCTACCCTACATACTTTAAAGATGTACCGAGCTAATATATGTAGTGTGCAAGCATCATGATTCCAACTGAAATTTATGTAAAGACAAGCAGAAGACTCTTCTGTGTTTTGTTTCCCTTTTAGAGTATATGTAAAAGTTGAAGGAACATAAACACCATTTTTGATCCTTTCAGAGGAGACTCATAACTTAATCTCAGGGCTAGTACACTTATGGACCCACACCTTGGACAATGAGGAGGTAACTGTCTGCTCTGGACCACACTTTGGGTATATTTGGTGCTCAATAAATAAGAGATAGCCTATTACAACTTTGAATTCATGTGTTCTCAGAATTCCAGCAGGGGTCGCTTGCTTCAACAGAGGGGGAAAAAAAAACTGTGCTTCATGGTACTTCCTGTTAATCAGAGAAATTCACTTAATTGTTCAGTTCAAATCAATTATGACTCTACATAGCAGAATATGACAGGTTTTGATTACTGATTAACTATCGTTTATCATTCAGTACCCACAAAATTATGCTTTATCTGTAGTCAAACATTCTACCTCAGAGTGGCCATTCATCTTATTATTATTATACCTAAGTTTAGTAAAATGAAGTAAAAAATTGAATCTCACATTCATTACTTAACATATGAATTCAATTAATTTTTTTAGCTATCTGTATATATTTTAGTCAGCCACACGCCGCAGGGATGAATCTTCAAACCAGGCACAATTTGGGGGAGGAAAGTATTTATTGAAACTACCGATTGAGGGGAAGTCTGTAACAGCGAAAGAGGCGGGCCCTCTTTCACAGGTCCAAGCAGAGAGAAAAACCCATCACTTACACCATACACACAGAACAGGGAACAGGCAGGAGGGCCAAGAAGAGAATTTCTTCCCCTTTATATAGCCTTATGGTGGGGTCTTACAACCCTATCCCAGACTTAATGGCTTCCTGAGTCTCTGGAATTTCCTTCCTGCACTTCCCACACAGGAAAGGATGTTTAGTTCTAGTTTCTTTGAGCTTCTTTACATCCTGCCCCCTACTGAGAGGCTGCCTTCCTGTAAATGTCCTCAGAAACCCACCCAAGATAATTAAAAGATCATGTTGACAACAACACCTAACCACCACAGTATATTTTTTCAGTTTATAGTATTTCTAAATGAATGGAACTATGCAATTCTAATTGTATTCCACTCTAAAAGCAAAGAAAACTATATTACAGATTCATTCATTCAACCATTTACTGGACAATAAAATCTATCAATTGGTAGACTCTATTCTAGGCAGTAAGAAGAATTAGGGGCATATGTGTACAAAAATGTCCACTTTTATGGGGCTTTCAGTCAATGATTAAAATGACTAATAATATCACTGAGAAATTTTTATAATACTCAGCCTACGGTTTTAATATATTTTCTTGTCTTCTTCCACTTCCTCTTTTCTTCTTCTCTTGGTCTGTTGCTAATCACTAAAATTTACCTCTTAAAATGTTATGCTCTAAGTAAATTTTAATCAATATTCTCTACAAGGTGTTGATAGAGTTAAGAAAATCAGCTCAGATCGAAGCATGGGTGAAATATTTGACTCTCAATAAGGAGCTGAATTCTAGATATTGAATTGTCTATTCACTCTTCTTTATCACTTAAATCACCTTGTCCATAAAAAAGCTCTATAATGTTGGGCCCCAGCCTTATGCTTAGTTTTAGAATACGGAATAAAGCCAGGCATGGTGGCACACACCTTTAATCCTAGCACGGGTGTGGTGGCACACACCTTTAATCCCAACAAGACTTTAATCCCAGAAGACAGAAATAATAGCTGATAAGCTTTGATCCTGTTTGTTGATACTTTGCTCTGTTGTATTCTGCTGATTGGCTCCCGCCAAAAGGTTTGAATCTTATTGCTTGAGAGAAATAAGTTGAACAATGCAGAGTCAGGTTATAAAAGGGTTTTGGGTGCTGGAGTGAGATGAGATTTGCCTGACTTTTCTCCTGGTCACGTGTGTCTGTCCGACATACTCCTCACCTCTCCCTGATCAAGCCCTTTCTCCTGATGGCTGGTGAGACTTGGGCTACCCGCACAAGACCAGGGATTTGTGACCTCACCAACACTATTCAAAGTTGCATTCTTTCTGCCTCCTCTTCTTCAATTTTTCCTGAGCCCTTGGTGGGGTGATAGAGATGTCTGTATTAGTACTGAGCACTCAACAATCACTTATGCACAGCATTCTGATGAGTTCCAGTATCCTAGCAGTCACTTCCAACTGCAAGAGAAGCTTCTCGAACCCACAGTAAGTGCAACACTAATCTCTAGGAAGACACGTGTACTTAGAGGGCACCACTTCTTCTGAGATCATTGTTTTAGAGCATGTGGAAATGGCATCATTTATTTCTGCAGTGTCCTAAGGGATACCTCATTCCATTCTAGATATCTATATTCTTTAATAAAGAAGGAAAATAATTGCATCATCTTTGGCAACTCAAAATAGTTTCCACAACTTATTCTTTATTCTGGTATCTTCCTCTTTCTGGCTCCTTCAGGGCTTGCCAACATTTTTCCTTTAATTATTTTATAGTATGGCTCCCATCCTGGAACCTGCTTGGCAATACAGGTACAGGAAAGTTGTCTCTGGCAGGGGTGGTTCAGTCAGTACCAGGGGTTCGCTGCTCAGCATTCAGTTTGAAATCCTTTCTGTGTGGCTTTTGGGCCAAAGCTTCAACAATCTCCTCTCCCTCAGAGGACCAGTGGTAATTGGAAAGGTCCACAGAGGGCACTATATAAAGCTCTTCTTTAATAACATAACCTACTAGTATGTGCCTTATATAGTTTTTATGAAGGTTAGTTTTATTTATTTATTATTATTATTATTATTATTATTATTATTATTATTATTATTTTGGTTTGTTAAGGTAGGGTTTTGCTTTTCCCCAGACAGCTGAAATTTAAAATATAGTCTCAGGGTGGTGTCAAACTCATGGCCCTCCTCCTACCTCTGCCTCACAACTGTTGGGATCAAAGGCATGTGCCATCAAAGCCAGCAATATTCATTTATTTTCAGTATTGTCCTATATCTCATTCCTATGGCATGGAAAGCCACTGAATCATAACTTTTCATCTGTTAGGGTAGAAAAACAAAAAGTTCATCTAAAAAAGCCATGCTATAGAAAATCAAGCAATAACTCTCACAGATACTCAGTAGTGCTTTATACCGATATTATCTATTGGGAATTGAACTCATGAATAGTACTGATATTAAGACATAAGGACACATATCTCAGCAACTATTGAGATAGTTGCCTTTCTTAAGTGTAACTCTTGAAAACAAGGCATTTCCATAAGTTGTCTCATACAGTTAAAGAAAGTAGCTTGTTATGTTGCTAGAGGGTAATTCCTTTAAGAATAGGAGAGACCCACTACGTTGAAGAACTGAGCCAAATTTGAGATTGAAAATTATAACAGAATGACTGCCTACACTCTGTGAGTGACATTCTTATTTAATTCCAAATAAAGGATAATTTCACATTTCTAATAAAATGCAAATTAATTAACAATAAAACAGAGTAATTGCTTCTATGCACATTTTAGTTGAAAACTTGTAGCCATTCTATAAATTGTCTTGAGTCAGGCAAGCATAGTGTCAGCCCAGTGACTTAGGATACCTCCTGTTGAAGAAAAAGGAATCTTACCCATTCTAATAAGACAATACCCAGCACCTTCTCTCTTGTGGGTAATTGGTGGCAAGGCACATCCTGGCTAGGTTAGAAGTTTTGTCGGCAAGAGCAATGAGGGACATTCTATCCTTGAAGTGACCTATCAAGGAAGAACACTAATTTCCTATCTCGGGAAATTTGCATGTCTGTTATATAACAGCCTATCTGTCAAACAGGGTAGGGCTCTACCTCATCACAGCACCTGGGGAGGTCTTTTCCCTCCTCCAACACTAATTAAAGAATAATAAAACAAACAAACAAACAAACAAACAAACAAAAAAAACCCTCAGCAACCAGCTACTCCTTCGCAGTATCTGGCCACTACTGTTATTTTGTTTGTTTCTTTTTCTCTCTGTAGAAGTAAATATCACTCTCAAATGCTGCTGTGTGATTTTTCCATACTTTGTGTAAATTCACAAGAACATAAAACCCCTGACCAATGTGGTAACAGTCCTTCCTCAGAATTATTATTATCTGGGAACAAAACTAATTTATAAATCCTTTATCTTCCAATAATTTAAACAGTGAAAAAATAATTACATTAAGGTGTAAAATTTTAATCCTCTATTAATAGTCCATGGAGATAAGGCATAAGTTGATTGGAAAAAAGATTTCATGCACATAAATATTTCTTTGTGCCCCATGTTCATTCAATTGGTATCTGTAAGCACATATGTGTGTAGTTTGAATGGTAAAACCACAAATATACATTTTTAGTTGCATAAGAAAAAAAAAACAAACTAATTCTGATAATCACTGCTCTTTTTTTCAATCAAGAGACTAAACATAAATAAATGAAATTGATCATTTTTTCTTACAGAAGTCATAGCAGCATAGTGCAGTTGATTAGAAAAGATGTAAGTAAACATTATAAATGTTTGTATATGCCAAGCAGGAAATTATAACATTGTTCAGAGAAATATACTCATTCCTTAATATCCATTGATGCTAAGTACCAGCATCTCCAATCAACAGAAAAATCATAGATGATCAACTCCCTTAGACAAAATCATATAAAATTTCAACATTGTTCATAATCATTCTCACCCTTGCTTATTTATTTATTATTTTCATTAGCATACAGATATTTAGGTATCATATATTCTGGCATTTTCAAATGCAATTTATTTTAGTTGATTATTGTCCTCATGCTAAACTCTAATCTCCCTCTAAATTTTCTCTCCTTTCCCAATACTGTTCCTTCAGTTTACATGTCACATGTGCCTTTCACCCTTCACTCACCATTTTTGAGCTCATTTTTTTGTATTCATTTTGGTTGCCATTAGAGATTTTCTGCACATTTACTCCAATAGACTTTAAATCATCTCTGGATTACTGATTATTCTTATGAGAATAATATGATATGAGAATGTGAGAATTGTTATAAAGCATTTCCTATGGAATTAATTGCTTTAAAATCTTCCTTAGGGAGAAATTCAGATTTGTGAGGACATTTTAGTAAATTCCAAGAAGTGTGTTAAGACATAGAAAGTGGCTGATATCAATCCCAAAATGTTTACATCCTCCTGACCTGACTCGTGTCTCCTCTAGGTTCCCGACAGCACTCTACTAGACTAACAGGCTATGGCTTCTGTTACAAAATTCCAAACAGATTTCCTGGGCTGCTGGAGATTTGCTTAGGAAATTTTTTTCCCACTCCTATTTCATGCATAGTACCTCCAATTTTTTCTTCCAGGGTATTCAGGGTTACCGGGTTTATATTAAGATCTCTGATCCATTTGGAGTTGATTTTTGTGCACGGTGAAAGGAGTGGGTCTAATTTCATTTTTTTCATTTTTAAAATTTCATTTTGTTTATCCAAGTCCTCCAGCACCATTTGTTGAAGATGCTATCTTTGGCCCAGCGTACATTGTTGGCCCCCTTGTCAAAGACCAGATAACTGAAGTTACTTCCATTTAAAGCTGGGTCTTCAATTCTGTTCCATTGATCTGTCTTTCTGTTTTC
>PVHP010001044.1:64661-117318 GCA_004024765.1 Zapus hudsonius
TTTATAATATGTTTTGAAGTCAGGCATGGTGATGCCTCCTGAGTAGGATTTGTTACCTAGAATGGTTTTGGCTATCCGGGGTCTTTTGCCTTTCCAAATAAATTTAGAGATTATTTTTTCTATGTCTGTGAAGAAAGAGGTTGGGATTTTTATCGGCATAGCGTTGAATCTGTAAATCGCTTTTGGCAGGATTGCCATTATCCCACAAATTTCAAAGATTTTAAAATTCTACTTGTTGTCTTGGACATTCTCTGAAATTCAACTGAATGTCATTTTGGCCTCTTCTAGATTCATGGAACCCCAAGTTATGTGTTTGGTGACAGACTGACACCTCCCTCCCCATCCGTGTAACTTTCTGAATTTTCACATCATTGTCTTTATTTCTGTATTTATCCAAATTTCTGTATTTTCCTTACTTAATAGTCATAGCCATCATAAAGGTTTGCATTCCTTTGTAATGTCCTTATTTTACCATTTTTAAAACTCCCAAAGACCCAAATTTCAATGATGTTTGCAAACACAAGCACTGACTATTAGACTTTAATTGGGAGAAGAGCAGTGAGATGTAATTCAACCTGAAACAGTTATTAACTCCACTTTCCCTCAATGCAAAGATCAGCATCCACTGTGCTTTTGATAACATGTTCAGTCTGGGATTTTGTTGGCGCTTTTCAGATCTTCCCACAGTTAAAATTCTCACAACCTTTTCTTTTGATTCCAGCGCCATCCTTACTTGTTAAAGATTCAACACACAATTAAAACAGAAGAACAAGATATTTCACTTTCCAAAATAACATTTCAATAGATTTCAAACTTATTTTGGAAAAAAGAAGCAGAAAAATTATCCCTGTTGGTTCACAGTTTCACGTTAACTGCTAATTTGTTGGAAAAAGAAAATACTAAAACACTAGCAAAACTCCCAAGGTGATAAGATGAAATAGCCTAATACATTATCCTGACAACTACCCACAAGCAGTTAAGGAAGATGCGATTTAAGAAGGGAAGATGCTTTGCTGTGAAAACTCCCCTGAACAAGCCAAGTGGGGATGATTGCCTGCAGAAACAAGAGAGGAGACCCCTCCAACTGTGAGGGATTCCTGTGGAGACTGACAGCCTCTCAAAGCCCAAAGGACGACGCTGCATGAAGTAATTCAGATCCGGATGATAGCATTTATATAATTTTCAGGAATAATGAAAAATCAATATCTGTTGCTTCTCCTTAATAATAAGATACATTTATTTTTCCATTTATCTTTATGTATGCATACACATACACATACATAAACCTGGAGTTTGATTTCAGAAATCCATCTACAGTGATTTTATATGGTCAACTTTGAGAATTATTCTGTGTCTATATTTGGGAATCCAATTTATGTATTCTATATCTCAATAATTTTATACTCAGGAGGAGATAAAAATCAATTTTCTTTTTATTGTACATCAATTTTCTGCCTGTCATGAACAGTATCTTGCCATTCTTTCCCCCTCTCTCTCTCAACCATCATCTCTTCCCATATTGCTGTCCCTTTCTCTTTCATCAAAACCCATTCAACTTTAAAATGTTAATGTATGTAAACTTTTTAAATAATCATGCATCTGTTTTCAATATGTAAGAAATTCCACATTGTGTCTTAAGCTGATTGGCACCTTGATAATAACCCTATAAATTATATATGCCCTAGATGTCCTAAAAAACTCATATATGAGTGTCATGTGCCTTCCCCAAGTTCAGACAGGTTTCCTCAATGAAAACTTTTAACTATTTTAATTTTGTAATTTCAGTAATATACTATTTATCTTCTGTGACAACATATGAATATTGTGAATAGGCCAAGTGTATTCATAATAAACCATTCTTTTTAGCAAAATGTATGTGTTTTCTTTGAGGATATTACTTAGAGCAGTTGGGAATCCATGTGATACTTGTAGATCAATGTATGGGTTTAACTCCTATAAGTGAGAAAAAAAACACTTGTCAGTGGAAATGATGAAAAAGGGTAAGTTTCCTAAGCATGACATGTTCATCATACCTACTGCATTTCTAGATTCTTGTTGAGACACCAGAACTTGCAGATCGTTTACTGGGCAGTACCAGAGCTTGTCACTGAATATGGCTGCATATCCAAAGCATAGTTGATATTCAAAGCTTAGAAGTTATAACTCCTAAAAGCCAGCCTTTATTGCTAATACTATTTTATAAATATTTTGATTATCATATATTTGTAGATATTATGATGACATTTTCAAACATAACTTAGTTGATTTTCCTGTGGGTTTTTCCCCTCATCTACCTATTTCCCTGTGACCTTCCAAAGTCTCCCTTCTGTTTACATTTCACCATGTCTTTTAACCTTTCCTGAGCCACCTTCTCATCATCTTTTATTAGCCTCTCTTACACACGTTTCAGGCATTTTAGGTTTTACTCACATTTGTCCCCTTTATAGACTACATTTAACATTAAAAGCTAGGATCTGGATTTTAGAGAGAAAATGTATCTTGGAGCTTTCAGTGTTGGGTTCCCTTGTTTTATACAATTCTTTCAAAATAGTTTCAATTTTCTTATTGCTTAGTAAAATTCCAATGTTTATGCACCAGATTTTCATTATCCATCCATCTGTTGATGGGAATCTAGGCTGGTTGCATTAACTTGCTATTGTGAAGAAAGCATCAAGAACACAGATATGCAAAATATCTCTGCAGTAAGGTATGAAATCATTTGGGTATATGCCCATGTTCTTTACCTAGGACCCATAGAAACTTTCTCTTCTTCATTTTTCTGTGGGAATCTTTTCTCATGAGTTTGGTCTATTTATTTTCAGGCTACTTTATGCACTTTATGTACATACAATAATTTTCATTTCCATAAGCAACATCCTGAAAGATGTTTTAATGTTAAAATCATATTTAGAAAATTTATGAAACAAAAATCCAACCAGAAGCAGCTTATGGGAAGCAAAAACTTATTTCAGGCTATTAGATTCCAGGGGATGCTCAATCATGGTGGAGAAAGCTGGTTTGCTTTATTATAAATCCATAGCAAAAAGGCAAAATCCAACTCCTGCAAGCACAGAAAGCCATAGATCAAGGTGACACTCAACCCACCTAGTAGGTCTGTAGTCAAGATCCACTACCAGTGACCTGTCTCCTCCAGCTGGGCTCTACCTGCTAAAGACAAATTTGGAAGCTTAATCAAAACTACCTAAGTCTACAGAGGACATGCCTTTGCTTTCAAACTATCACTATAGGGAAGGCTCTCCTCCTTTTTAAAGTAAATACTCAGTGTTTATTTCCTGGGCTCTTATATCTTGAAGGATTATCTCAAACATCTGGAGTCATTTATGGTCATGCTCATATCCCTTAAGAGTTAACAGACTTGTTAGCAAAGACTAATTTACAAGTCATTTCTGATTCAAAGCCATGCTAGAAGAGGGGAATTTGTGGGAAAAAAAATGTTATACTTTGGGAAGACCAATATGGATAGATTGAACTTTGAACTTTAATGGTAAAATGTCCTCTTCATAATTTCATCTAAAGCCACACCATTGTTTATAACAATGCATCAAGAGAACTTATATAGTTTTTTATCCAACATGTGTTTTAATGTTGTCTCATGAAAATACTGATATTTTTATAAAAGCTTTCATGTCACAAAAGTCCATTTTTTCAAGTCTGAGGCCGATCCTGGGCTGTTATATTTCTGGCATCAACTCAGCCACCTGTGCAACTTTCTAAGCTTTCATTACACGAAAGCTGGGCAGTCTTTTTATAAGCTTAATAAAGTCGGGCAAGGCTAACTTCAGGCTTTAGGAACAGAAGAACAGGGGAAAATTAGAGAGGAAACTGCATATGGAAAAAATAACAGCAGCCTGTTATTCTTGTAAATGGTCACATTTGTTTTCAATATGGTTTTGAATTTGGTGTGCAAGATTGAAATTTGACTTTTCTTCGAAGTCCGGCTCAACTCAGCAAAGAATGGATGAAGTTATTGAAGGATACAAAGAACATCCGGAACAAAGCAGCACTCAGGAGTAATTTCCAAGACATCACTTAGGTTAATTTGGTTACATTTTTCTCAGGGGTAAAATAAACATAGCAATAATTGCCACAGCCTGGCAAAGAATATTTTTTAAATAAAAAATGCTTTACAAGAAAGCAATCCGGCATTGCAAGTAATGCCACTGCTATTTCAGACAGTCTGGTTTTAGTAGATGCCTCAGGTTGCACGATCATTAAAGCTAAAAAGAGAAGGAAAAGAACAAGACCTCTGAACTACAAGGAACAAAAACCGATGAGAGATTACAGACACATTTCTCCCAGTGATATTTAATTCTTGTTACACTTATTCATGTTCTTATATTTAGTCATCATGGACCAACAGTAAACAAGAACAGGGGCCAGAGAGAATGTAAGAGCCATATGATTAATGGCGATACAAGAATTTGGGGTTCCTTGTACACCGATGCATGGATAATTTTGGGTGTTCCTGGAATCTTGTCCTATTAATTCAAAGAATGAAATTCCTGAACCAGAGGATAAGGTTTAGAAAGATTTTATTAGAGATGAAAGCTTTAGGAAGGAGAGAAGATGTTTGAGCTTAGAACAAACATGAGGGAAGGAAGCAAGAAGAAGCTCTTGCCCCAGAGATGCAAGAGGGGGTTGAGAAGCCCACCTGGAGACTCAGATCTCAGATTTTTATAGGGAAGACCAGGTGGCAGGTTACTATGGACTAAGACCACTTTACAGCTTTGCCAGTAATCTTGTTAACCATCAGAGTTTCTGCCCTCTAGGAAGGGTGGAATCTTCGTCTAGAAATCTTTCCTGGATGGTGTGACATCCAGGTTTCTGCAGGCTTAGTGATATTTCTTGCAGAAAAGTCATTAAAATATTCAATTTTGGGGGTCTGTTACCCTGATTCCCTAGGAGAATTCTGTCTTCTGTCATTGGGAAGGAGTACCCTGGGGGCACTGTCCATGGACTGACTGGTACATTTAAGATCTGGCAGTGGTGGTGATCATTATCCACAGACTTGCACAATATTGAGCCGACCAACATTTTGACCTAAAGATAGAGGAAAACAAATGGATTAAGACATCAAAGGAGAAGAAGGGCTTCCTGGAAAGAGGAGAGTGCTGAGGAAAATGGGGATGGGGAAAACTAACAAGTTATGGGGGGATGATAGGATCAAACAGAATACTCATTCACTTAAAATATTCTGAAAGGAAAAAATCACTTTCAATTTTTTGTTTTTGTTTCATTATTTTAGAGTGTTTTATCTTTACATCACTATCATTAAAATGCTATGCATTTTAATCCCAATAATTACATTTCCCCTTCCCTTTCCCATCTAAGCCACTCTGCTCATTGGAGCTCCATCCTGTTTTCATTCATTAAAAAAATCACTTTAGAGGCCATTTTATGAATAAATTTCAATAGTAAGTCTATCCAGTTTATAAAAACCTTGAGAAAACTCTGTGATCCCCTCCCTAGCCTGGGCAAAATAGCCAAGTTTACCTGAATGTATTGGCATCCTTGCTTTGGCATACTAAACTGTCCAGACCTTTTTCTCTAACTGACATTTCCTCTGAAGCTTTCTATGGTAATTTGGGGAAAGTCTATCTCAAGATATAAATTGCCAACTTGAGTGTGCCTAATGGTGTAATTAGGTGCACCATTGAATACTTTACAGCATTACTGGATAAAAGTCATGCCATACAAGTGTTGTGAGATGGAACCAAGAGAAAACAAAAAAGTCTCCAAACCAAAATGGTGGAAGGGTAGGGTTAGGGTTAGTCTTGATTGATAGTCTAACTGTATAGCAATGGAGCACCTATGAGCTGGGTCTCCATAGCCAAGAAATGAGCCAGTTGGAGGAGGGGTTGATATGTGTGGTATTAAAGAGAAGACAATTTTACTCTAGAGCAACTCAGTTACATGAAACATAAAACTATATGTATATGTCCTTTGTTACCCTTGGAAATAAAGGTATAGTGTGGTCCAAGATTTTATCTTTCTTATGCTTTTAAGGGTAGAAGCAATGCATGAGAGGAAAGTTTGCTTAAAAGTTATCTGAAAATTTGGAGCTCTGATGTTTGAATACTTTCAAATTGTACATGTTCTTCAGCATACATACTTCAATTATCTAATGCGCGCACACACATGCGCACACACACACACACACTCACACTCACTCCAATTTGCACATAGTAATACATCCACATTTCAACATGAAGACTAGTAGACATAGAAAAAAGAAAATAAACAAGAACTAGAACACCATCTGGTAACATCAGAAGGCCTGGTTTAAACCTCAGTACCTTGATCCACCAAGTGAGTAGAAGTAGAGTGTATATCTTCGCTTCTCCCGAGCTAATATTGAAGCTCTATTACAGGAATTCTTGTTATCTATGTAATGTTTTTCTTCCCCACTTTGGTATAGTATCCTGACTGATGGTTATACTTAATTTAAATTATACAACAAGGTACCATATGGTATTTAGCCACAGATATCAGTATATATGATGTGTTGTGCATCTTTGAATAGCAGAATGATAGAAACATGGTCCAAGACTGCCCATCACCTCTTTCTATCTGTAACATGTCCTGCTTTACTTCTAGGCACAGGAGCTTGAAACACATCCTAAAAACCACAATCAGTCATAGATGTCATTAGGGAACAGAGATGCAAAATTCAATGATTGTACTTTAATCTACAAAATAGTAGCAAATTCATACTCGGGAGTTTCTTAGTTATTCATTATTGTAGAAAAAAACATAATCTATGATTGGACATATATTTCAATAACTAAAATTTATTCACTGCAAATTAAATCATCATTGTATTAGCAACCAACAAAAATTTTATTGATTAGTTGGCAAATTTATTATGTTTGCATGTCAAATGCAAAATGACGATTATAATAGAATTTTGAGAAAGATATTTTCTTATTACGGTTATGAGGCAATTCTAAAATAATGCTTAGGAAATCTGGATATTTTTATTTCAGTTTCCTTTAAAATATTAATATTTTAAGTGAAAGATAATTTTACATCCTCTTTGAAGAAGGCATTGATGGTCCCATAGAGAGAGTTTGAAAGCCTGTCTTCCATTTCAATTTTTCAAAATAATTTGCAAAATTGTATGTTAGTTCTTCCTTGAAATGCAGCTAAAGTTCAGTACAGAAGCTACCTTATTCTTGGCTTTTATTTATTGAAAGACTTTTATTACTCATTAAAACTCACTCTTTTCTATACATCTACTCAGGTTGTAAGAACATGTAGAACCCTTAGATGTAAACTGTGTGTGAAGAAAAAATATACAATACTGAGAAAAAGAGGAAGAAAAATAAAGGAACAGTGCATTTTTCTCTTTTTTAAGAGACTCTAAAAATTAATCACCAAAATATTTAAGAAAAAATACTCCCAGGATTAAAGACACATTTCTAAGAGAGCATTATACAGGTCCTTCTAATAATTTCAAGATTAAAGTGCAAATTTCACATTAAGTAGTGTGTGTCTAGCTTACACTGTCAGTATTTTAAGATGCAATCAAATATCAAAGATAATCACCTACACTGAATATTAATAAAGAAATGAGATTATTTTTGAACCTTCTAAACATTATTGTCTTCATTATTTTAAGGATTCTTGAAGGACTTATTAAGTAGATGTTTGGGGAGCAATGTGCAAAGAAAATTAAAATATGAATTGGATAACAGTCGATCAGCCATTTGTACAAATGTGGATAGAAAATCTTATTCTAAAGTCACATTTTGAAGTACTGAATGACTGAAAGGTCACCGAGGTGAAAAGACAAAGGTCATTTCTCTACAAATACACAACTTTGTAGGAATAATTATATTTGCTTGGCAGTCCAGAGACTAGATGGATCATGGACACCGGATAGAAAGATTTTTAGATAGATAAATGGAATATAGATAATATTTAAATAGATTAAGACTAATGAGAAATGGATGGATTATACATGATGTATTCATGAATATGATAAGTTGCAAGGCTCAGAGAATGGAAATTTTAATAAAAACATGTATTTTGTGATGTTTTCTCAATATTCTTAGTGAGAATTACTTTCCATAATCTGTTTCTATGAATCATATTTCAAATTTGGATTGTAACTGAAGGGCTAGAGTATATTAAACACACAGAGAGAGAAAGAGAAAGAGAGACAGAGAAAGAGAGAGAGAGAGAATGAGAATGGGTGCACCAAGGCCTCTAGCCACAGCAAACCCCAGATGCATGCACCACCCTGTGCATCTGGCTAATGTGGGTCCTGGGGAATTGAACCCAGGCCCTTAGGCACTTGAGGTAAGTGCTTTAACCGATGAGCCATCTCTCCATCCCCTCTGTTATAATTTAGGTAAAATAAACTAGCAAAAAATGTATTAAAATGCAAACTATACAATATGCAAATAAAATATGATGAAATTAACTTGTTAGTGGATATTTTAGAAACAAAATAAAAAAGGTAGAATCAGATTAAAAGGCCTTTTAGCATAGACTGAATCATCATCAAAAATTGCTGAGGAAATGAATTTGAAATGCATTTGTTTATAGATGGAGTTCTTTAAAATGGGAAAGCCAGGCATGGTGGCGCACGCCCTTAATCCCAGCACTTGGGAGGCAGAGGTAGGAGGATCACCATGAGTTCAAGGCCACCCTGAGACTACAGAGTGAATTCCAGGTCAGCCTGGGCTAGAGTGAGAACCTACCTTGAAAAACCAAATGGGAAATACTGGATATGGCAAGGCTAGTCAGTATACAACATTGTATCTTCTAGCCAACTGAAGTTGGATGATGAAAGAAAAAAACAATAAACAAAAATAATCAGATATGTATGGAGGAAAATGCTGAACATATTAAATGAATAAAAGTGTTCAAATGAAAGAAGGCTAAAGTACATCTCTGTACAATAAATGTGATCATTTTTCATGACCATTCATTTAAAAAAGTTTAGATACTATTGGAAAAAAGTTATGAACTATAATATAAAATATTCTGATTAAGATAGGTCAAATGATTTTCATAAAATAATGAACCAAACGTCTCAATGGCTTTACACAATCAAGGTGTGCTTCTTACTCACGCTGTTTCCCTAAGTACCACAGAGGTCAAGAAAATCTGTCCTGTCTCAGAGATTCAGCTCTTGACCTGATGACTATTCCAACTTCATAAATTCATCATTTAAAACAGAAGGCTTCTAATCTTTATGTCATGGAAAGACAGGGTGAGGAACTGTACATTCCAGTCAAGCTGTGAAACAGCCTGTTACTTCAATGTGTAGTGGTCAAATATAGACACATCACCCAACTTAACTGAAAGAAGTCTGAGAAATATCTGAAAATCACATCTATTCTCTGTGGTACACATGCTCACATACAAAAATAAAAATCATAGTACATTATTTTATGACAAACATCTTTGCTAAGTTTGTAAGAAGGCTGCAGATGACGTGTTGGGGGTGATGGCCTAGAAATGATTAAAAGGGCCTCCAAATTTAGTTTGAGATGCAAAACCATTTATGGATATTAAAATAGAGAAAGACAAAAGCAAGTTGAGAGAGATTATTTCCAGGCATATCAAAAGAAGAATTTCCAAACATTGGAAACTGTTCTGCTATCTCAGGTACAGCAAGAACTGTAACTACTACAACTGTGAAAAGACAGAGGAAAACATTTGTAACTTTCATGTGAATAATACAGAAAAAAAATTCTGAAATCAAAAATTTAGAAGTCTTAAAGATGTTATAGAGATTTCACCTCATGCATGACCAAGAGTGGAGAGAAACTAAAGGTAATAAAAATATTTTTTCTTAATAAAACCCACAGCAACCCCACTATATACATATATATATATATGTGTGTGTGTGTGTGTGTGTGTGTCTGTGTCTGTGTCTGTATATATATATATATATATATATATATATATATATATATATATATATATATAATATGCAATGAATATGACATTATTATATATGAAATTAATACATATATTAGAGAAGAAATTAATAATACCAAAATTCAATGGCTTTTCCAAAACCACATTTTATTATGTGTATTCATTTGGGTTGGAACCCAAAATTTTTGGCCTCAAATTATTTCCTTATCCATAATTGATAACATGTTAGATACATGTAATAGATAAATCCTATGTTTATTAAACTTACCTTTGGTACTTTATAACTTTCATCTCAAATCTTCTTTTCTTGGGAGTCTGGACACAGAGATACACAATCGTGAACCTGTAAAAACTAAGATGAACATGATCATGATATTTACTTTTCAGGCCAGATGTGGGGAATGAATCACTTAAATAACCAATGGTGCAAAGTTAGCCTTCAAGAAACATTAAGTAACCTTCTAAATTTTAATCATGGTATTTTCTTCACCAGTAAAAGATTGCAATCATCTAGGAAGCATAAATGTATATCCTCTGGTGCACTTAGAGATCATCCTCACCTCGAGTATCCTGAGAGAAAGGCTACCTCTGAACGTTGAATTTTTCTTACGAATGGACAAAGAACCAATTGTGAATGCCTTTTGCATCTAAGAGTGCTGCTTTTCAAAAGTTTTACCAAACATGAAGGAAATGCTAACAGATTAAAAAAGAAATAAAGGAAATGCCACAACCCTGAGGAATCTAGCTTGGACAATTCCCATAAAAATTATCAAACATTTCCAGAGTCAAATTAGCAGACACATATCCTGTCTACCTTTTCAGCAGCATTTAGTACTAAAAATACTCTTGGCTATGCAATGTAGAATCAGAAAAACTGTAAGCCCAATACCGAGTCACATCTGAGAGGACTGCATGTGAGATCCTGGGAGACTAATCACCAGCTACATTGACAAGCAAAGCAATTTCTTTCCTCAGGTTATGACTTCAACCATGGATGATCTCCTGTGAAAACAGCTTAAGGTTTTCCACAATCTGTGTCTTTCATGGATAATGCCTAGCTGGGTGTGGTGGTACAATCCTGTATTCCCAGGAATTGGAATGATTGTGAAAATAGGAGGATTACTGTGAGACAGACACCAGTTTAGGACTACAGAGTGAGTTCCTTGTAAGCCTGGGCTACAATTAGACCCTCCCTCAGGGAAAAGAATAAAAGAAAGAAAGAAGGGAAGAAAGAGAGACAGTGACTAAATTCATCTACATATATTGATCTTTTAATTAACAACTAACTTATTTGGAAATCAAAACATTCCATGAATGAGTAATAAGAGAATATTGGAAGAAGAAAGAGTTAAGATTGGATTGCCCAAGATTATTGCTTCTTTACATGTAGAACAACTAGGTAATTGAGAACTTTAAAGAACCAAGGATTGACTAAATTCTTATTCTGCAATATGTAGTAATGTCTGCTCCTAGTCCTACCACCAAACTCCAAAACACACCTGCTTTTGATCTTGAAGGAATTTCATCTGTACATACAGTATTTTTAAGAAATATATATATATATTTATATAAATTTGCCCAGTCCCAAATACACATAGTACACATAGTAATTGAGCTAAAATTTTACCTATATAGTGACTGAGGTAAAATATCAATGAGACAAGCTGCAGCCACTGGATATCAAGTGATCATGCTGGAATTGAGAGGAATCCAGCTCCCTCCTCATCAGCCCTATAGTATTTGGAAATAGATGGAGAATAACAGTTGCCAACAGACTGATTAAGCCAGAGGTCCTGCCAGTTACAAAATCAAGCAGCTGAACAAGAAGTATACACTTGTGCAACAGTCGCACACAGCTAATGTAGGTGACCTACTGCTCATGGATTGCACACGAGTCCCACTCAGAGGGGATGAACTCATATCTGGCTGAGGGAACCAAGGTAGTTTCCCTAGAACAGGAAACGTATAGGCTCCAGAGAGAACCTCCACTGCTTTCTAACTAAGAAGAATGAATATACACATCCATCTCTTTCTCTAATGACTTGGCTTATCTCCTTTTATTCAAACTGTTCTTACTTTTGTTTGGAGAATCTGTTTAATTTTATAGATGGTGGGAAATACTGGGGAGAACAAGGACACATTACTAAATAAAAAGAGAAGCTGACTGTCTACCAGGAGATGGGTCACCTCACCTTATCTGCCCATGCCCAGAAGTCATTACAGGGGAAGCGGTAATAAGAATGCTGCTTTCATGGTTAGCCTGAAAACCAGGTCCAGGGAAATGGCGACAGACATTGTGGTCACTCAAACCTCATAAAAAAGGAGATCCAGAGACTGAAGAGAAAGCAACACTAAATCAAATCTCTATCTTGCCCACCAGGTCTCAGAGAGTATCAAGGAAGTAGGGACAGAAAAATTGAGAGAGCTTCAGGGTAGGTGTGAATAACCCCAGATATCCTCAGCAGAATTGAGGAGGAGAGAGGGGTTCTATGTGTGCAACCATTTTATAAAAATATATTTTTTAAATAGTCAATGAGATATTTTCCATATCACATTTTAAATTTATTTTAATATTAACATATTGTATATGGGTCATATTCCCATCAGGTTATAATCTTTTTTTTTCTTTTTTTAAAATATTTTATTTATTCATTTTCAAGCAGAGATACAGGAGATAGATGAGAGAGAGAGAGAGAGAGAGAGAGAGAGAGAGAGAGAGAGAGAGAGAGAGAGAGAGAGAGAGAGAGAGAGAGAGAGAGAGCGCTCACCAAGGCCACCACCTTGTGGATCTAGCTTATGTGGGTACTGGGGAATTTAACCGGGGGCCTCAGGCACTGGAGACAAGTGCCTTAACCTCTGAGCCATATCTCCAGCCAAGGGTTAAATTTTATGCACTCTCTACCCAGCTCCTGTTTCACTGAGGACACTTCTATGTGGGGTTGTTTTTATTCAATATGGGGTCATGCATTTACCAGTCTTTCTCTGTGGTGGAGGAGGAAGACAGTGCCTCAGGATACCCTTTTCCCTGTGGCTCTTACAATCTTGCAATGTTCCCTGAGCATAGGAGGGTGTGTTATGTCTTCTTTAGTGATGAATTCGGATTTTCTGTTTTGATGACTTGTGTGTCTCCTCAGCATATACCATCATTTCCCTGAAGGAGGTTCTCTGGTTAAAAGTGAGAGAATATTTAATCCACCAATTCCTCTTCTTCTGTAATGTTTCCTGGGTCTTAGCAGAGATGAAGCCAGGAGGGATGAGAGGGATGATATGTGTCGGGTAAGTGGAGGGGCAGAATACAGGGAGTGGAAGGCTTTTGGGGTCATTGTGGGTGATTTGGGAAAAATACATAAAACTAATTAATGCATGAATCAGTAACATAAAAATCTTCCTCTTGATTAGCTAATTAAAATGTGTGTTTTAATGAGAGAGGGGAAGATAGTTTGAGCAGAAGTACCCTGTAAAGGGTAAAGAAAGATTTATCCTAAAACTATAGATACTTGCTAGTATATTCCACGGCCAGAATTGGGTTCTTACCAGTCTCCACAGTAAGCTTTTGATCAGGGAGGCCCATGAGGTCCACAACATAAAGCAGATAACTCCCAAAGCACATGGACATCCACCAGAACTACATAGGAAAACCTTACTGCTGAAGACACCTCAAGCTCTGGTTGCAGGACATCAAGAAGCCCTGTGAGAATGGAGAAGGAAGGAATTCAGCTCCCTGTTGGCTAGCCCTCATACCGCCAGAAAGTGCTCTGTGAGCTTATGGGCGATAAGGGTCACCACCAGCATATACTATCAGGTGATTCTGCAAGCTACAAAAACCAACCAAATAAGATGTACACCCTGTGTAATAGTGGGACACATGGTATGTAAAATCAATGACTCTCTGATTGGACCCAAGACTGGCTTGATGGGAGGGAATTCATACTGTCTGTTATCTATGACTTAGAAAGTCATAGACCCCAGAGGAAATATCCTACTGTTCTGTTCTTTGGTTAAAAGGGGTGCATACCAATCAAAACCCTTCTATATGACTATGCTTATCCCCTTCAATCTATGTTTCTCTCTCTCTCTCTTTCTCTCTCTCTCTCTCTCTCTCTCTCTCTCTCTCTCTCTCTCTCTCTCTCTCCCTCCCTCCCTCACTCTCTCTTTCTCTCTCTCTTAGAGAATTGGCTTTTTTTTGCAGAATGTAATGAATATTGAAGAGATCCAAAACTATCAGTAAAACAAAAAATAAACAAAAAAAAACACAACTGCCTACCAGAGATGTGTTTTAAATTTAATTTTGCTTATGTCCTGTGGTTACTCTATTTAATGATTAGATTTGTTAATAAAGAACCTATTCTTCCAGAACAAAGCATACATCTTTTCCTGGAAAAACTTGTCTGGTAGATGATCTTCTATGTTGTGATGACACTAAGACTCAAAATATTATTTAATTAGAATTACTTGATGGTATTTTTCATATCTTTCTCATATTTTGAAGATGTGTTATATAATTATACAATGTATTTTTTAATTAAAGGGAATAACCAAGGTGTACTTTCCTAAATAGGATTGTTATTTGTGACCATTAGAAAAATTGATTGGCTTATTACAATTAAATGGAACTAGCCTCTTGATAGGAGTGTCTAAAAATATGATATACATATTTTTCTTTGTTTTTTTTCTGAGAATTCTTTAGAAACTCTTAGAATAGTTTAATAATAGCCTTCAAGAAAAACAAGACTTTTTCCTCATTATATATTTTAAAACTTTGATTTAGCTGCTCTCATTAAACTGTACCTATTCAATAGCTATTTTCATTTTATTTTCCTTCAGGAGAAATCTTGACAGAAATTAATCCCTGGTGACAGATCTGTAAGACCCAGTTGATGATTTATAAAGAAGAGAATGCTCTGTAGATTTTAAATAGCCCACTCCATTGGAGTCTGAAATGAACTCAGGTCTCAGCAGTCTGGATCATAATTCCATTTATTGTCAGTTCAACAAGCTATATAGCCCATAGGCCAAATCTCAATTTCCAATGGATTTTGTTGGAATAAGTGAGAAAATTTTGTTTTACATAGTGAAGTGGTTTAAAAATAAAAGAATAGTATTTTATGACACATGTTAATCATAAGTCTTTTATATTTGAGTATCTTTAAGGAGTAAAGATACATAGTTGTCATAGAACAAATATGACTTTATTAAGTCTAAAATATTTGCTTTCTGGCCTAATCCAGCAAGAGAGAAGCTAGAAGGAATACTGTGAAAAGTATTGAAATTGAGCTAAAATCAGGAATTTTAAGTTTAGTTCTTATTCTGTGGCCTGATCAGCATATAAAGCCTGGGAGAGTTTTTTATCTTAATGGAACTCAAGATACATCAAATCAAATAAATAATAAATCTGAAATGTTGGGAGACATGACAAAAGCATAACATAAAAGACTACTAAATTGGCAAGTGACATATTTAATTAGCTATATGCAGCCATTTGTGCCAAATCAATCAAAACAATGACAATTTGGTCAAGATTTATCATGTGATGCATATGGTATTAAAAACCTTTTGGGATAAAAATGAAGAAATATAATTGAGAAAAAATTTGCATGTTATCAACTTCCACTCAATAATTCAACTGGTATAAGTAAAATTATTACTCTCTCGATCTTTGTAAGGAATATACTTTACTGAGTGAAATGTATATAAAGGTGAGCGTCACCTTTTTACTTCAGGTATGATGACAGATATATGTGTTCAGATAGCCATTGTGGGGCACTTTTTATTTATGCACATGTTACTGTCCTCTAGGAAGAGAAGCAAAGGGAGTTGTTTTGTCCTTAGGGTCTCCAAAACCCCTTGAATTAGTAAAACTTTCTGTTTAGAATTGACCAGGTTGGAAATAAATCACAGGAACATTCACTTTGAGGGCAGACATGTGTTCTTCAAATGATTGCTGACCTCTGTATGTGAGAACAATCACAGGAAGCTCCTCAAAGCCTGGATGCTGACCCTCAGGGGCCCAGAGGGAAGAGGCAGACAGACAGCGTGGACTTTCCTGGCAAAGCCCTGGCCTTTCCTGCAATATTCCACTGTACAGAGTGATGCCACTTCTGTCACTGAGCCAAGTACCCAGCTGAAGAGCTCCAGTCTGCTGTGAACAAAGGGGAACAACTGGGGAATGCCTGTTTAGATAGCCTGGCTGTCTCCTAGGGTGGCTTCTATCCAGAGAGGATGTGGATGACACCGTCTTGACTTGGGTCTTTGGGGGTTCATAAAATTGGAAAAAGACAGAGGAAATCTCATTCCTGAGTTGACTATAAACCCCAAGGAAAAGAGCCAGGTTAATGACTTATGAGTGGGTCAGAAGTGACCCCTAGTGGGGTCTGCAGTTTTCTTTCTTTTAATTATAATTTATCTAACATGGTATGTAGTCTAGTTCCTTTTGGATGAAGATACAAAGAAAAGAAAAAAAAACACATGCAAATAAAAAATGAATACAGAAATCAAACAAACATTGAAAAATCACGGGAAGATGGAAAGAAAGTAAAAAAACAAAGCAAGTAGACAAAAAGATTAGCAGACTGCAACTTTTTTGAGAATCTCCCTAAAGGGAGCAGACATTGATAAAGTTACTATAACAAAATCATAACTCTCTGCAGTTTAAATTTCCCTAAAACCCTTCGATGAGTTTAATAGTGGCGTCCACACACCTCTTTTGGCCTCTCTGTGTCAATCTTGCTATTTTAACTTGTCACTTTGTTTATAAGAGACACTGACTATTTTCCTGTTCTTCTAACAAATACAGGTCTCCTCTGGGACCAGTGCTCCTTGAGCCTGGAATCATTCTGGAGCTTTGCAATGTCTGGTCACTTAGCCTCAACTTCAATGTCACCAACAGAATGTCTTTCCCCATCCTACCAAGTTCAAGGAGTCAACCCCTCCCACTGCAGTCCCTACATTTGGTTTGATTCATATGATTTATGTAATAGTCACATGCGGATGGATTTTTTTTCTGTGATGATTATTATTGTTCTATTTCACTTGAAAGCAACTTTTTGGAGAGCAGAGCCCTAGAAGTAAGCTAGCTACAGAGCAGGTGCTCTCTTTGTCTAATGGAAAAAATGAGTAAGTACTTGAAAATTGTGAGAATGAAGAGAGTATTAAAATTGGAGTTTAAAATGATTTGGAGAAATTTTGATCCAATCCTTTCTAAATATATATCGCTGTTGAAGCAGCCAAGTTATAACTTATACGAGGTAAAATAATGATTTGTAACAAGCAGGGGTAGCATGTATCCTGGCAGCACTACACTCTACTTTCATGATCAAGATTAAGTCCTCAGGGCTGGAGAGATGGCCCAGAGGTTAAGGCACTTACCTCCAGTGCCTAAGGACCAGGGTTCAATTTCCCAGTACCCACATAAGACAGACCCACAAGGTGGTGGCCTTGATTCTCTCTCTCTCTTCCTCTCTCTTTCTTTCTCTCTCTCCTTGAAAATGAATGAATAAAATATTTAAAAAAAAAACAAGAAAAAAAGATTAAGTCCTCAGTTTATGATTCCAGAAATGAAACTGGGTACACGGCTCTAAGCAAAAGCTGCCATTGGGCAGAATGCTTATAAAACTCAAGAAAGCTATGTACCCCACAGGACCAGGTTACAGATTGCAAGACCATGTCAAGTGTTTAAGTGCTTCTGTCTCAGGCTCTCTCGGGCACTTAGAGATGCAGCAACTGCTCTTATCTGCTGCGCCATCAGCTCAGAACTAGTCATACTTTTGCCTGATGATGATGATAGATGATAGATAGAGAGATAGATAGAGAGATAGATAGATAGATAGATAGATAGATAGACAGATATTCAGACAAACAGATAACATATATGTTTTCTATCTGTCTATATATATGCATATATATATATATATATATATATATATATATATATATATATATATATATATATATATGCTCATTTCTGTGGCTGTAATAAGAATACGAACAATGGGGTTTTCACAGTGAAAGTGATGTTGGGATGATTCTGGATGTTCCTCGGGTGCTGTGGCATGAGGTGAGCAACCGGGTAATACATCAAACTGTGATGTTATGAAATTGTTTGGAGCCACCAAGAAAAGTGTTTATAGTTATCTCTGAAAGTGCCAAGTACAAAGTCGTAAGTGATCTTCTAGGTCTGCACCCATGGCTGAGGAACACAGTGGATTCATTTATACCTCTCTTCATGCTGAAGCGCCCTGAACCCACCTAAGTCTCTGCTGCTGGGTTTTATGATATGACTATCTCTCTTTTACTTCTGTTTACTAAAAAGCCTTCTTAACTCATAATGTGCATTCATATCTAAAATCTCTTCCTGTGTTCTGAGGGAAGCAGTAAAAACTCGTCCTATGGAGAGACCTTTAAAGTTTAACAAGAGCTCAGCAAGCTTTGAGCCATTTGTCTCTTTAGGCTCCTTGGAGATTTAAATAAGCCATCACCCTGTCACAAAACTACAAAGAATATAGCTCTGGGGGATTTGTAGATGCATTTGTAAACCTGCACAGTGCAAGCAAGTGTAGGAGATAACCCGAGAAGGCCTGCACACTATTTTATAACTAGAGAGAATTCCAGGTTTGAGTATATATGAAAAATGGCTCACCCTCAGCTCCTTGAATCCCACAGAGGTAAATCCATGAATGAATCCATGAATATAAATCCATGAATGAAGAAAAGCCCTAGCCTAGGGCAGGAAATCCCATTGTTGTTGCTCACTGCTCTGGCACGTGAGGCCCATCATTTAATAACTCCATCTAATAACTCCACAGGCTGTCATTCTCATATATGAATTTGAGAGTTTGAAGCAAATTGGATTTCTAAAAGCTTCTGCCACCAGCAATTCCATATATTTTTTGTGTGCTTGTCTAATGTGTTTCAGAATCTGAAAATTGTTTTTATTATGTCATATATTTCAGATTAATTTAAAAATATATGAATCAGGTACTGAATACTAAAATAAGGAATATTAACATATGGAGTCCAAATTTTTCATCTAAAGTAATACCCTTTTTGTGAGATTTTATCACTGTCAGGACTCCAGAAACACTGTAAAATTTTGTAGTCCCTTGGCTTTCAGAAGCCTGATGAAGATCCCTTGATGTAGAAAATATTGATGGCTGTTTTTCCCTTGAAGCACAAAGTTTCTGGCTACTTTTATTCTCCTAGTTAGCATAAGAAGAAAAATAAGTGTCAATTATTTCCTTGGCTAAAAGGCCATGACTAGCATCCACCTCATCTGACTAGTGATATTATTTGTAATTGCTTATGTCTCAAAACTGTCTGTGTATTAAGGAAATGGGAGGCAGCTACCTTCATGGGACAACAGAATTTATGGGAAAACCTCTGGTATTAGCCACCATTCTCTACAGGAGCACTACCAATTGAATGAATACACGATATAAAAGGGTTTTGTTAGATTAGGCTTGCATGATACCAGCTGGGGAGTTCAAAAATGGGTGTCTCTATGCTAGAAGAGCTGACTTGTGTATGTGATCAAATGTCTCAGCATCCTGACCAACTCAAGGTCTAGAGGTTCCGTGAGGGTCGCTAGTCATCAGTCCATGTTGGAAAGCTGAAGGTGAGCTATTCCCTCCATGCACAATTTTGGTCTTTGCATACAGGGAGTGAATAATCTATGAATGAGAAAAATAAGTCATGTAAACAACCAATGAAAACTGAGAACAAAGTCTAGGCAGAAAAGGTTATTGTTTCTCATGTGGAGTAGAGGGATGGGGTACAGTATGACAAGAAGGAGGGAAAGGGGCAGAGAAGCATGGGTAAGGATAAACCAATTGGAAGAGGAAGAATCAAGATGGAAGAGGAGGAGGCAGACAGCAAGTGCAGGATGCAAGGCTAAGTAGATTCATGAGGGCCAGAAAGTACCTTCATATCTGTATAATCACTGCATTCTCCATTTAATCTATGGGGATTATTTCCATGACGACTATCAACATGACAATCTGCAGGTGCTCAATTCCTTTCTATAAAATGTCTTGGTATTTAGTATTTCCATAAAGCCTATACATATCCTTCCATATACAGAAAATCACCTCTAGATTATATGCAATACCTAAGGCAACATAAGAGCCTATATATATATATATATATATATATATATATATATATATATATATATATATATATATGTGTGTGTGTGTGTGTGTGTGTGTGTGTGTGTATACATGGTTTGTGGAAATTACAAGGAAAAAGAAGTGCATGCTTAGTTCAGACACAAGGTTTCTCTAATGCTTTTGATCTTTGGTTATTTGTTTCTGAGGATGCAGAACCCATTGCTACAGTGAGCCAACTGCATTTCTTTAAAGATTAAATATCATCCTAATTTCCTGTGCTTTTGTGACTGTCCTCTGAGAAGCAGTCTAGTGCAGTTGCTGTGGGTCCTCTGGTTGTTTGGAGCACACTCTGCCAAGAGTCATTCAAATTAAGGAAATAAATTCATGTGATTCATGAAATAAACATTCTTTCACTATAATTCGTTCAGTGCACATTCATCATAGAGTAAAGTCCCCTGAAGTTTTATCCACCTTCCAGATTCAACCCCAGCATCTCAATGTTTACGTTATAAATCTCATAAAGGCAAGCGACAAATTGCCTCATTTTCTCCTCCACTGGCTATAGTTGGAATTAACTAGGACTCCAGAAAATGAAGAGGCAACATAAATGGAAGGAGAGTCTTTGATAGAAGTGAAAATATCTCTGCCCTAGCCCTGTCTTTGACAGCCAGCAAGATGTTTACACACACACCCAAACACATACTCACACAGACACACATGTATGTGTTTTTAAACAAAGAGCATCCTTTGTCTTCTGAAAAAGAAAGAGTTGATGTCAGTTTTCTATAAAGCATTTGTTTCTATTATGCTATGACTACCAAGGTCTTAAATTATGATAATGAGATGAGGAAATATAAACCAAGTCATGACTTTTCCTGCTCATGGAAGGATTAGTGTCATGGTTTGACCAAGGTGTCCCCCACAAACAAATGAACCTGTTCTGATTGATAGATCCTTAGCTGATGGCAGTTTGGGTTTTACAACCTCGCTGGAGCTGTGTTGTTGGGGGCGGGCTATGAGGATTATAAACCAACTTCCCCTTGCCAGTGTTTGAGACACCTACCTGCAGCTGTTTGCAGAGCTGTGGCAGAGGTGATGTCCACCCTCTGCTCATGCCATCATCTTCCCTGCCAGGATGGAGTCTCCCCTTGAGTCCTTCAGCCAAATAAACCAATTTCTCCACAAGCCGCTTTTGTTTGGGTTCTTTTGGTGCAGCAACTAGAATGCTGACTACAAGTGGTTTAAACATAAGCCACACATTGTTTTTAATTCTCATTTCTTTGAATATCAGGAGTTGATTTTCACTGAATTTATTATCAATGAATATGTTCCATAAGTTGAGACATTTGTTGAGTACACACTGATTAAATTAAAGCAACAAAATCATTACAAGTTGCACCAAGCATGTTTAAAGATGTGTAAGGAAGGGAAGTAGACATGGTTCCTGAAATAATTCATAGAGACACAGTGACAATAGAAGTCAATCTCACTGTGATCTATTGTGAAACTGATAGAGAAGACAGACATATTCAAGCATTGTTTTCCTGAAGACAGCATAGGAGAACATGCATTCCTTGAAATGAACAACCAAATAATATAGTTTCTCAACAGAAATGAGTGAATGTTGGGTGAAGCAAAATAGACATAGACAGACTGACATATCCTAGATTTATCCTTTCATTAAAAAAACCTGGAATTGGTATTTTTTTTTTAGCAGAAAGATAGAGATAGAGAGAGAGATAGAGAGAGAGAGAGAGAGAGAGCGCACACCAGGGCCACCACCTTGTGGGTCTGGCATATGTGGGTACTGAGGAATTGAACCCAGGGCCTTAGGCACTGGAGGCAAGTGCCTTATCCGCTGAGCCATCTCTCCAGCCCTGGAATTGGTATTATAGCAACTATTTTCAGATAGTCCATGTAACATTTGCTATCACATTACAAGGTGACTTGGATAAATGACAGAAGAAACCTTGTAGCAAACATAATTTTCAACATTATACTTAAAATGTGATAGATATAATAATGAATTAAAACAATACAGAATAATACAAAACTAAAGAAAATATTTCAAAGCTGTTCCATTTTTGAAATAAATTTAAATATCTCTATGTGAGATCATCAAATGCAAAGTGGAAATCCTAAATTTTAATACTGTTGTGAATACCTTCATGGATTCTTAAATCTACTGGTTTCTTCTTTGTTAGATAGAAGATATGGTGTCACATATAAGTACTTGTGTGCAGTTTTTTTCTCCTCGAGGACTTATGGATTTGATAGCAACATAAATATTCTGAGAAAAAAGATGCCCTTGTAAAAATATATAATTTCATAATAGTCATAAAGCTATATTTTTCATCAAAGCAGGTAAACCTACAACAAGGAAACTTGTAGGTAACTCAGTTGGTAGAGTGATTGCCTGTTATGCACACAGCCTTAGGATCTGTTTCTCCTGCCTAAACACCACATAACCCAGCATGGTTATGCATCCCAGCCATCCCAGTTGTCAAGAGGTGATGTCTACAGGCTTCTTAATTCAGCGAGCACACCGTTACAGAGATCCACACCTCACAATTTCATTTACACCACTCCTCAGTACCCAGGATGCTTTGTACAGTAGCTTTGAGCTCTAAGATAAACCCCCAAAATATGTGAAGCTTAAAAAAATTCCATTTGCAGAAGATGTTTAAGTCAAATCATAGGTAAGAGAAAGAATAAATGTCTTGTTTTTTTTTTTTTAATGTCTTCTGTTTTTTTTCCCCTCAGATTTCTGATGGAGTAAACACTCCTTTCTTCCAAAGTGGGTTTGTATCTCCTAAAACTATGTATGCTAATGTGACTGCACCCACAGTAGAACCAATTACAATAAAACATTAGAGTAAAAAGAAAGAGGAAGAGAGAGAGGGAGAGAGAGAAGAGGTGAAATAAGGACATAAGGAGATAGAAGCTGAGTGAGAGACAGAGAGGGATATAGAAGTAGCGAATACTGGGATAGAATGATGAGAGAAACAGAGCAAGGACACAGCATCCAGGCACCCATAGAGATTATAAGACAAAGACTGAAACTTGATACCTGGAGTGTCCTATCTTTTCAGAGGCTTTTGAATGTCTAACGTATAAAAATAGTACCCCCAAAATTCACCTTAATCAATGTAGAATTCAAACTTATTGAGCTCATAGTATTTTGGCAATTTCATCAATGGCTTTTACACATGTAAAAGAAGCCTTGATCAACTAGAATTTCATTTATTTTAAAATAAACACGCAGAAATCAAATCCATCCAATTAATTGTCAGAAAGTGTAGTCTGGGTCATCAAAGCCATTATTACTCTGAAATCGTGCAGTGTGGTTAGTTACCTAGCATTGCTGAAGGAGGGCCTGGAGACCACCTCCCGCTGCCTTTGGCTTTGGGAAGTCTGTCAGCTTCCAAGCAAATTGGCAGAAGATGAGATGAAAATGGAAAATATGCATATCTTCCCTAATCATATGAAATGTCACTTCGTTCTAATAAATACAGATATTATTTTGAAAGGCTGACCTTCATGACATTTTTGCTTGTTGGCACACAATTTTCCAAATTCCTCACTACAGCCTAACAGACTCAAAGGAGTTGTCCATTAATTTCACAACACTAAAATCCTATCAAATTTTGCACGATGGGCTTTCATCTGTGAATTGTGTATTTACATTGAAATCTAATGAAACAACAAAAGCAAATACTTGTAGAACAAAACAAAAGGAATGTGTAGTTTTCATTGAAAGGCCTGAAGCTTTGAAGCCAGCTGTTCTTCGTGTGAATAGGCACTGATGTCCACAAGAGCTGAGAGCCTCCCATTGACGTTGTAGAGGTTCTCACATATTTTGTTCATCAGTTTAGACCTGAGTTTCATTCCATAAGAGAGATTGTTTGTTGCTAAGTAGTAAATTCCGTATTTCATCCTGTGCACTTCCATATAAACATAAAACAGCTCCTTAGATTGAATGTCCCCTCTACTAATAGACAAAATAGTTATAATGAAAACTACTATATATCCTAATAACTCAAACCTCTCCACAAATATCTTTTCTTAAAGGCCATTTGATTTGCTTTGCTTCTGATTCTTATGACAATATTAATGAAGAAACATGTGTCTTTAAAGGAGCTTAACATAAAAGTAATTGATCTCACTACAAAATATGTTACTAGATTTATAATTAGAGAGAGAGAAAGAGAGAAAGGAACATTAACACAATTCCAAGTATAAAAAAATGTAGACAAATAAAATCCCTATTTTTGTCACATTAAGATGCTAGATCTGGGCTGGAGACATGGCTCAGCGGTTAAGGCATGCCAGACCCACAAGGTGGTGGCCCTGGGCCCTGGTGTTCTCTCTCTCTCTCTCTCTCTCTCTCTCTCTCTCTCTCTCTCTCTCTCTCTCTCTTTCTCTCTCTTCCTCTGTATCTCTGCTTGAAAATGAATAAATATATTTTTTTTAAAAATGCTAGACATAACCACATGAAAGTGTTCACATGAGTGATGAGAGATTTGGGTTACAGAAACATTGTCTTGTTTCAAGAATGATAGGAAGTTAACATAAATAGTAAGTACAGAAATTTAGTGCTTAAATGTAAATGCAAAGTGGCCTGTGTTCAGGGCCATGTTTTCTCTTTAATGTATTTTTTAGTCATTAAGACAAGGAAGGCACAATTTCTGTAACATGTATCTAATTATAAAATCATAATCTGATAAGAAAATAAATACTTTTTATTTTATCCCCTCTTCAAAGAATTTTGATGATGGAAATAATTTTGAGAACATAAATACTAACACTTTTACAAACAAAAACCCTAGAATGAATTGAATTAATAAGGCTCTAACGTTTACTAACAAGAAATGGCATAGTTCCTTGCAGTAGACAATGTTATATCCATAAAACATCATGATCATGAATTAATAATATCTTTAGAAGAAAAACAAAAGTTTTGAAACACACTAAATGGAATTAATTTTTCAACTGCTAACTTTTCTCCAACTATCTAGACAAGTTTGGATATTGTATCTATGTTGTTATTCATTTACTTTCTATAGAAATCATAAAACAAAAAGAAAAAACAGAAAAATCATTTTAATTTCAATAAGATATTGATTTTTGAGGAACCAATTAATATGATTAAAATAATTGGTAGAGATGTTTCTATCTTGTCTTGATGGTCTCATCATTTTTCTTGCCTTTCAGCCTTGGAACAGTTCTGATCCAAAAACCAACATGTCTGTCTGTGTAAGAAAGTCTGGGAGGAGAGCAATGGTATGATGGGATGCAAAATTCACTCCGAGGCTAAGGAGAGTGAGAATTGTCTCCAAGTGAAAGTGCCAGGAGCCTGGAACACAGTGCTGTGTCCTATCTCTGTATGAAGAAGGCATCTAAATGTGTGGACATCATGAATTTACTAGAAACAAACATCAGGGAACCACTGCCTGCCCCTGTGTGCATAGCAGGGGGGTTTGTGGGACATGCTCACTGAAGGATGGTCTGAAGGCAAGCTGTTGCCTGACTGCCTGAGGAAAGTGTCTTCCTAGGACCATCATTTAGCTTGTGGAAAGAATAACTCCTGTAGGATAAACAGTATGTCCAGGTCAAAAAAAAAAAAATAGACTGAGAAGCAATTCCTAACTGACAAAAATACTAAGAAGATTTGACAACTTAATGTAGCACATGACTCTCAATTAGGTCTTTTGTCTATAAAAGCCATTATTAGACAACTAGTGAAACCTGACTGATGTGTGATAGGGATACAGCACACCAATCAGCATTCTCCAAGGGAAAAAAAAAACCTAGACCTGGGCTGATGGTAGATATTTTCAGAAATTGGTAGGTGAATCTTATAGCTGAAATGGTCTCTTAGAAAGTTTTCAAGCTGAATACCCAACTATTAAAATAAACTTGAATGCTTTGATTAAGATGTTTCAACTGATTGGGTGATACACATCCACATTATCTAGGCTATTTTCCTTTATATAAAGTGAAATAATAGTAAAATACCAGGAAAATTGGTCGTATTTACAAAACAGCCCTTATATCAACATCTAGACTGGTATTTGACAAAATAGCCATTTAACTCAGGTAATGCACACACACACACACACACACACACACACACACACACACACACACACACACACCACCAGCAAACAGGCAAACAGGCAGGGGGAAGAGAGATTTCCTTCCCCTTTATATAGCCTTAGGGCAGGGTCTTGCCACACTTTCCCAGACTTGTTGACATCCTGAGTCTCTGGAATTTCCTTCCTGCACTGGAAGGAAGGGATGCTTGTTTCTAGCTAACATGACTTCCTAAATCCCCTGAGCCTCCTTTCTCGCTTCAATTCAGACAAAATCTTTGACACAGCACTCAAGATTACTGTGGATTCTGACACGTAAATTTGGCAATGAAACTTAACTATCACATCACACATGCTGTAACTGTGTTGATCAGTCAGATTTAGAAAATCAAAAGTGAGCTAAATGAGTGTGTGTGTGTGTGTGTGTGTGTGTTTTCCCTGTGCTGAGAAAAGTTATTAGGTAGTTTCTCAAGGCTACAGTCTGCACTGAAGTCAGTTTACAAATCTGCCTACTCTTGGAACTAGGATGGTAGGTTCTGTTTGAGTTGGCTCCTCAGAGCCAGGTTGCGTAGATTTAGTACGTAATATAAAAGTAGCCAGAGGATTATATGAAACAAATCAAATGAGAGCATGATTCTTGTGTGTATACTCTATAGAATTACCCAGCATTATGTGTTATTCATTGTGAAATTCATAGTGGATGCATGAAATTACACAAACTACCCATCTCTAGCTATACTAGGTGTTTTTTTTTTCCTATACATAACTAATATAATGTTTAATTTAGGAACTACCTACAGTAGCAGATCAACAGCAGCTAACTAGAGAAAGGATAATTATAAGCAGTTGGGATAATGCACTGAAATATGAGTTATGTAAAGTTATTCTCAAAATATTTTCATATACTGAGCTCACACTGTGATGTTTATGTGGAGATTGAAGTGATGGGACAGTCACAGTGTTGTGAGATTAGGCTACTAGACAGGGTCACTTGCCTGCAAGCACCGTGACAGCAAGGAAATCATTCTGATAACTGAAAGTGAGCAGTGGGGAGGTCGGATATGCAATGCAGATGTACTGGGCACGGGGTAATCCTGTCTCAGGCGGTGGGGGAACTGGATGGTGTGAAATTTTATCATGCTACTCTGAATGAGTCAAAATTTGAAACATTTACATTGCTTATATTAGTAACTTTTCCATTTAATATTTACATATCCTAGTTGACAGTTAGTAATGGATAGGCTACTATACTTTGAAAGGAGAGATTTCTAGATGTGAACGAATACGGTCAGTCTGGGATTACAGTCACACCTTTAGTTTGTTCATTCTCAGAGACTACAAATGTTTTCCACTTTCTGTAGTCACCAGTTTCTTTTCTGTAGTTAGCAGGTGTGAGATTAAGAAAAGGCATTTCAGAGCTGGAGAGATGGCTCAGCGGTTAAGGCACTTGCCTCCAGTGCCTAAGGCCCCAGGTTCAGTTCTCCAAGACCCACATAAGCCAGAACCACAAGGTGGTAGCCCTGGTGTGTGCGCTCTCTCTCTCTCTCTCTCTCTCTCTCTCTCTCTCTCTCTCTCTCTCTCTCTCTCTCTCCTCTCTCTCTCCCTTTATCTCTGCTTGAAAATGAATAAATAAAATATTTTTAAAAAGAAAAGGCATTGCAGAACTTATCTTACATTACTTTTCTATAGCAAAATATTGGCAATATTGATTTATAAAGAGAATTTAAAAATAATGTTCTTTGAACCTAACATCCATGAACAACTATACTTATACCCTTTCAGTGGGCTTCTAAGTGGGGGACAGACTACAATGTTGGAGAGAACATGATTCAACAACATGCTCAGCACCTGTCCAGAAAGCACTCGAGAGGAAGAAGCCAGGGTCTGACAGTTCCTATCCAAGTCTTACCCACAGTGGCCTAAGGATTTTATTTATTAATGGTTAGACCATTCATTCATTGTGACCAGGCTTCTAAAGCAAGGGCACCTGGGGAACCTTCACATGTCAATCTATAGCCTATCCTCTCCATTTCTTTTCTACCTCTTGGTCTATCCCTCTGACCACTCATGATGTTGTAGGTGGGAAGCCCTGCAGAAAAAAAAAATATTTGGATAGCTTACTTTCTTTGCTTCTTGCATCGGTAGTGGCTCATCCAAGCACAAGAACAGCTCACCCCCATTCGCTGGCAATCCTCTGTTTGAATCATGGTTGGAGATGAGGGCTCTATGGAGAATTTTAAAAAGAAGAAAATGGATTTTCTTAGGACTGTTGTTACTATTGTGTCCTATGGGCTACATGAAGTGCTTTTTTAAATTTATTTTTGTCTATCATTTATATTTGACAAAGCCTAATTTCTGGGAGCACTTCTCACCTTACATTGGCTGGTTGCTTATGGTCTCCCCTGGTGATCCTGGTTATCAGAGCTTTTCTACACAGCCTTGTTCTGAAGGATTCCACCTGCAAAGCCCAGCAGCTCTGTGACAATAGTTCTTCAAGAAGTCTCTCAAATGCTAAGCTTCTGTAGCAGACACCCATTCTCTCTCTCTTTTTCATATCCCCTCACTATTTCTTCTCACCATTTCACAGAAAATTTGATTCAGACTCATATCTTAAGAAATTGACACTCATTTTGATGAATGGAGCTTCTTCAGTTAATCTCTCACCTGTGTGGTTATCTAGCTGAAATGTGCACACAGGATTCACTGGTCCTTTATGTTTATTTGAAAGTAAAATGTTCTGCATAGACTTATGTGCTTGAACAGTAGTTTGGGAAGATTGTGCAACCTTTAACACATGGAGCCTTGTGGGAGGAACTGTGCACTGATCTCAAGCCTTGAGGTATGGCTGCCAGGCTTCTCTGAATATTCTAGCTTTCTCTCTGCTTCCTCCTGGGGATGTAATGATGGGATACCAGTTTCCTACTCCTGCCATGCTTTTCAAGATGTATTCTACATTCTCCACGTATAACATAAATCAATTTTTCTACTAAACTACTTATCATTGGGTATTTTTTTCTCAGCAACGAGAGAGTAACTGACAGAGCATCCAAATTCCAGAGACAAAAGTCCTTTGAGTTAAGGTGGGTAGTGTGAGTATGTCTCTTTCCTTTCCCTGGTAAGAGTGTAAAGATAAAGGCTAGGATACACCCACAGTTTAGGCTAAGAATTACTCTGAGGATACTACACAAGTGTAGCCATTATGGTTAGGCACTGTTATATCACTGAGTATGGGGAAAAGTACTTTTAAGGTACCTGGGTGATAACATACTTGCTGCTCTTTGTAGCTTTATTTAGTTTTCCAACCCTTCCAGTCCTTAGACTTAACTTTATTTGCACTTGTTAGATTTGATGTTATAACTTCTAATCCACAGGTGTGAATAGGTGATACAAGTGTCACATACAGGCAGCGTTGTGTAAAGGAGATATGAAGCCTACCACTTCTTTCCTTGACATAAAACTAGAGAAGCTTCCATATGAAACTCCTGTCCTAGTTTAGGACTAGGGTAGATGACCAATAAACATTCATGAAGAAGCCCTGGCCAACCTATAATAGCATAGAACTAGTCTAGAAGTAATCCTTGGTGGGAGAGACTGGAAGGCTGCTGTGTTATGGTCACATGATCTATGGGACCTGGTTTGGTTAGGATTTCTGCAAACAGAAAAAATGACATTATTTAGAATTTGAGATAATTCGTACTGATATTTTTCTTTTGCTTTCATAACTTTTTAAAGCAATATTTATTTATTTATTTATTTATTTTCAAGGAGAGAGAGTGATAGAAAGAGAGAGAGTATGGGTACACAAGGGCCTCTAGCCACTGAAAATGAACTCCAGATGCATGTGCCACTTTGTGCATCTGGCTTATGTGGGTAGTGGGGAATTAAACCTGAGTCCTTAGGCTCTAGAGGCAGCTGCTTAATTGCTGAGCCATCTTTCCTGCCCTTTTGAAAGACTCTTCTTAGAAGAGGCACAGTCTCCTTCAGCATCCTGCAATAGTTAAAGTTGCAGTTTATAGTCTGTTAGACTCTGGAAGACAGTGATTAATTTCATATTCTGAGACTGATGGCTTGTGTCTTTTCTAAAATATTATATTTTATTATATATTTATTTATTTATTGCAAGCAGAGAGACAGAAGGAGAGAGAGAGAGAGAGAGAGAGAGAGAGAGAGAGAGAGAGAGAGAGAGAGAGAGAGAGAGAGAGAGAATACACCATATCCTCTGGCACTGCAAACAAATCCAGATGCATGCATGCCACATAATGCATTTGGCTTTAAGGGGGTACTGGGGAATTGAACCCAGAGTGTCATTAGGCTTTGCAAGCACCTTAACCACTGGGCCATGTCTCCAGCCTACATTGTTTTGACAGGTTGCTGGCCGCTCTGGGACTCAGATCCTTCACCTGTATGTCATGGTGAGTAACACTTCGTACGCCCTCTGTTTCGTGATAAAGAATATGGCAAATATTTTAATGGACTTGAATTAGCTCATCGTACAGCAATATGTCTAAATAAATCTATCACTGTTTTATTTTTTTTAACCTTCATCACTTTCCAGGTAAAGCTGAAATGTCCCAAGCACGCTCCTCTTTGCTCTGCTTACTGCTTGTCCGAGGTTCTGGAGTGGGTCCCTACCGGTTTATGATGAAAAGTCACTTCCTTAAGTCAGGGCATGTATCAATACGTGCAGCAAATTCTTAATTTCTTCATGCAACAATTGTTCACAGCTCTAACTTCAGACAATCTGCCGTTCTCATCAAAACAAGGTCTCTAATTCTCACAACTACAACTTCTGTTTTGACAGTTCGGCAGTAGAGAAGGTTTTATTTCTTCCTGCAGCTTTTGCAAACTCCCAGAGGCAGACACTTTGTTATGGGAATGGAGCAAATTCTATTTTGTGTAATATCTATGATTCACCCTTATTTTGACTATAGAAGGAATAAATTGCTCTGGAATTTGGGAAGAATGGATTCCATGAAGCAACTTTCTAAATAGTTATGACAATCTGAATGAGATAGAATTTTTTTTTATTTCATCAAAATGTTGCTCTTATTAAAATATGAACTTTCTGTACACTGTCACCTAACATTACCTTGTTTGCATTTCTTTGTATCATGTTCATTTAACTGTGTACTAGGAAAGACTAATCAGGTCACATGGACCTGTCTCTAGAATATTCTGGGGTCAGAGTATATCAAAGGGTAGAAAAATCCAAGTTTCACATAGTGTATAGTGCCTTGACTTTAGATAAAGGATGAAATATTTTATGTATTTCATAATTTCATTTCTATAGCAATGGCTCTCATAATCTCATTATTAGTATATTATGTTTGACAAATCATTAGCAATTTTCAGTAAATTAAGAAGGATAAAATTTCTTATGTGAACTGTAAAAATACCTTTATTTTTTCTTCACTTTTTATGCTTGGAGTTAATAGAATATTTCTGTGAATCCAAGATAACCTTGGAATGAGTCTACTTTCTTAGAGTATATGTTCTCCTTGGACATTTATTAGGGTCCCTAACATTTTATTCTGCTATAAATTTTAGTTGCTATCCTATTCTTTACTAGGAACTTTTCAAGGTTTAATGTCAATTCCTAATTTGACTTTAAACTTGGCAAGTTTTTGAGTATATGTGACAGAATATGAGCTTTAACTTCACTCATTAATCGCTCCTGCTTTCACAGAATTCCTTTGGGAAGCAGCAAAGACAAGGAAGCAGTCAGTGTACATCACCTTTATTTGTTGTTTGTTGTTGGAAGGTGCTGTGCTTGGATTATTGCTGAAAGAAAGGTCTGTATATTCCTCAGGTAAGGAATCATGTAAAAGACTATGAATAGGAAGCCGATATCTCTTAAAATGGTTGTTAAACTCATTTTTCATTATGTTATTTATTTGCATGGAGAGATTGAGAGAGAGAGAGAGAGAGAGAGAGAGAGAGAGAGAGAAAGAGAGAAAGAGAGAATGGGCAAACCATTGACTCCAGTGGCTGCAAATGAACTCCAGATGCAATTTCCAATTTGCCACTTTGTGCATCTGGCTCCATTTGGGCACTGGTGAATTGCACCTAGGTTGTTAGGCTTTGCAGGCAAGCACCTTAACCGCTGAGCCATTTCTCCAGCCCTTCACTATGTTTTTTGAATACAATAGTTTATTTTTTTCTGATATCATTTTGTACATTCAGTCCAAAAAATGTGATAAAAATATGTGTTATGCAGGTTTTTAAATATAGAATTTAGACTTTTTTAAAAAAGATAACACTTGAGTTTCTGAAAGAAATAAGATCCCATGAACAGTTTTTGATTGTATACTGGAAATTTATATGTTTTTATACTTTTTATTTTAATAGAAACCAGAATGAAGTCCTGATACTCAGTATATATAATTTGTTCCAAATGCAAAGTTTTATATAATAAATAAATGTTTTACACTACAAAGCAAGTGGATTTTATGAAGTCAATTTATGAAACAGGCACAATAACCAACCACTAATCTTATGCTAATGTGAGTTTGCAACTATTTATGATATAAAATTTCATCCCATTGCTGACTAAATATTGCTTTCTCTTTAATGCAATATATTCGAGAACCTCTTTTATCAAGGTCAAGAAATTCTGAAAAGTTTTCTTGAGTAAAATGTAATAAAAATAAACAATCCCAAGTTTCTAGCTATATAGGGAGGATATTTTGATTTGCCCAGTTCAGTTCTGAAGATGGCTGTCTAGTGCAATGCCTTTAGCAACCCGACATTAGCAACCAAAAAATACTTGTGTAAAGTCTCTTTTTGCCTATTTATGGATTTTATCCCAGGGAGGGTGGGGTCATCTGATCACACAAACAGCAGAATAGTTCCTGGGGCTTATACCCTCATGCCTACAAATCAAACTTTATGTGTGTGTGTGTGTGTGTGTGTGTGTGTGTGTGTGTGTGTGTGTGTGTACATGTGGGTATACATGGCTATGTGGTTGTCCTGACAGGTGTATTCAGAGACCAGAGGATAATCTTGGGTGGTGTTTGTTCCTGAGGAATGCTATCTTCCCTTCACCAGGGCTTCTTATTGACTTGGAGCTTGCTAATTAGGCTAGACTTGGCTGGCCGGTGGTCTCCAGAGTTCCTCTGTCTCCACCTCTCATTGTTGGGATTACAGTAGGCATATTACCATACCCAACATTATTTAATCGTTTCGGGGGATCAAAGTACTCATGGGTGTGAGGCCAGCATTTTACTGACTGAACTATCTGGCCAACCACCAAAATCAGTTTGAAGGTGATTGAAGTTTTTCACACACATCTGGAGAAAAAAAATGACAATTATAGACTACCAAAGGTTATGAAGAAATGAAGACAAGAACATCAAGCCCCAGCCATTTGAAGAGCTTTACCTAAACGCCAAGAGTTTGTATCCAAGTGTCTCCATGTCCAAATCTCTAGGGCTGTAGTAGGAGCTTTGTGTCTGTACTGTTGACACTCAAGAGTCCAGAACAACAAGAGTATATCTCTGTCTTTGAGTGGGCAGGTGGCATCTTCAAGTTACACCAACCTATGGCCTGAGAGTGCAGAACACACTGCTCTATGGCAAAGAGAAGCAAGTCAAGACGTGACCATCTGTGCAATAGTGTCTTTGAAGACTTGGATAAGCCTCTACTTTGCAGAGCATGCTACTGTCAATTGCTAGGTCTATAAACCAAACCCATAATCCTTTGGGTCTCAAGAGTTTATGCATAACACTAACGTAGATTCACTTTATTTGTATTTTCCATCTGTATAGAGTAGATGACATGCAGTGAGGACTTTGGGAGGATAATGGCATACGAATTTAATAATATGCAAAAGATGACTGATTACAGCATTAAAGAAAATTGGAGACTGTGGTTATCCATTAGCCCAACATGATTTAAAAACGAATATATCCTTTTTTTGTCTACAGAAGGTGACAAAAATGACAATTATATATATATATAATATATTTAAAGAAGATTTGTAAATGATTTTTAGAGATACAGTGGGCTAAATGATGTTAATAATGCCCAGAGATGAAGTGTAATGGGGCTGTTGAGCCAACAGTAGGTTGTGAATGTTTGTGGTTAAAGTGATGGAGAATACTGTTTGAAGAGCATGTCCAGGTATATTGGAATGTATCCAGATGTATTGACAAACTCAGGTCAACTTTATGAAATATGAATTTAGTTAATGAAAACCCAGGGGAAGAAACAGAGTTACTTGTATCTTCTTTGATGAGTCTGGATTTCAGACAAACAGATATTACAAAAAAGCTTTTCTCACTATCTTTGGTGTGGGTGGGAGAATAAAGCCAGGTAAGAGAGAGTTGGAGTCCAAGCTTGATTTTAAAGCCTTTTTTGTTTCCCTCAGGTTGACTGATCAATATAATAATAATAATAATAATAATAATAATAAAATAAACTCTGCCTTATTTTAGTATCATTCCCTGAGCCACAACAATATGAAAGGATTCAAAAGATGTTTGTTGTAATTGTGTGTGTTTTAAACTTAAATCCAGCATTATTTGCCATTGTCTTTATATGCATGTGTTTATATTTTTTGATTTATAAAGTCACTATTCCTGTGAAAAAAATCTACATCCTGTGGAGTGATGGCAGATGTTTAATTGCTTGCCCATAAGCAAAGTATTAATGCACTATAACTCCATTACAATATGTGGAGAAAATGTAATAAGTATAAACGACTTTTAAGTGAAGGTTTTAACTCTATTTTGTAACCAACTCCCCCCTGTATTAGTCAGGGTTTTCTAGAGGAACAGAGCTGATAGAATGAATTGTAGGAAAAAGGGGGATTTACTGGATTAGCTCATGAGAGTCCCACAATAGCAGTCTGCAAGTCCCTGAGTCAAGAAACCTATAGTTCCTCAGTCCACTTGGCTGGATGCCTCAGCAGTCCCAATCCAACACTGAAGGCCTGAAGGCTGTCTGGACAGCTGCTAGTCCTCAGTCCATGCTGGAAGGCTGAGGAAACTTGGTTCCAATGCCTACAGGGGATAGCTGAGCAGGAAGCATGCATGTGCAAGTCCATACATGCACCAGTAGCCAGGGTAAGGAAAGCGGCCCTTGGAGCTTCCTTACATCCTGCCCCCTACAATGAACATGGTGATTTCTACAATTAATATATATATATATATATATATATATATATATATATATATATATATATATATATATATATATATAAATTGTAGAAATATATATATATATGAGATATGAGGTAGGGTCTCACTCTAGCCCAGGCTCCAGGATGACCTGTAATTCACTATGTAGTGTCACTCAGGGTGGCCTTGATCTAACAGCAATCCTCCTTCCTCTGCCTCCCAAGTACTGGGTTAAACGTGTGCACTAAGCCCTGATGCCATTTTTATTTACTGACCACGTCCAGTTTAAAGATCATAAAGAACTCAGAACCATGCCCACTCAAATTATGGCTCTCTGTCAAATGGATTATTTGCTGCTAGAGGCAACTGAGAATTAACAGAAAGCAATAAATTTGAGGTGCTAGTTTGCCTTTTGTGAAGGATACTGTTGTCTGTAGAGAGAGGTCTTTCTCAAGTGAAGCAAGAGTAGTGTGACTTCTGCTTATTTTTCTGGCATTAATTTGACTTTTGAAAGTTTTATTTAAAGGGATTTAGATGGAGAGCTTAAGATAAGTAGAAAAAGATTTTTTTTTCTCTTTTAGAAGAGACATCCATATTTATAGTTGGCTTTTCACCTGTAAGAATATCAATGCAATTTTATAGCACTACTGGAATAAAGTGAGCAAGAATCTCTCATATGTTAATTAACTGTGCAGTAATTCAGGCATTAGTAATATAGTATTTCTTAAAATGTACATATCCTTTCTGTGGCTGAATTCATTATATTCCTTAAGGTGAAAATAATGTCTATTTTTGTTTCCTTATATTTACTTGTAAAAGCAAAAAAAAAATACAAAAAAACCCCACAAATACCTTTTTATGTGTTCTTGGTTTATGGCTGAGTTGCTTGAATTAAAAAAATATACATTGTGATGGTTAAGTTTTGTTGTCAACTTGACCTTTCAAATAATCTTGGGTGGGTCTCTGAGGATATTTACAGGAAGGCAGCCTCTCAGTAGGGGGCAGGATGTAAAGAAGTTCAAAGAAGCTCGAACTAAACATCCTTTCCTGTCTGGGCAGTGCAGGAAGGAAATTCCAGAGACTCAGGAAGCCATTAAGTCTGGGATAGAATTGCAAGACTCCACCCTAAGGGTATATAAAGGGGAAGAGATCCTCTCCTGGCACCCCTGCCTGTTTGCTAGTGTGTATGTGGTGTAGATGATGGTTTTTTCCTCTCTGCTCAGACCTGTGAAAGAGGGCAAACCTCTTTCGCTGTTATGGAACTTCCCCTCAATCTGTAGTTTAAATAAATAAATTCCTCCCATAAACTGTGCCTGGTTTGAAGATTCATCCCAGTGGCATGTGGCTGACTGTGACATACATTAATAAGGGAAATGTTTTTTAAATAAACTTCACATGGATGTGGCAGCATAGTCTTCACAATGAAATAAAGACACAGAGAAATGGATTAAAATATTGTATTATATTCCAGGTGTGATGAAGAGTGAGCAGTAATGAAGAAATATGACTGGGGTATGATTCATTGTTATCTTATCAGTGTTTTGTTTATTAATGCTGTTCTCTGTGGTCTTTCATCTTCACAAATATGGATGCTCCTCCCTTGAGGTCTAAAACAACCATCTCTCACATGATGTTTTCAGAAGGTCAGAAAATCCTCCTGGGGTTTTATGACATATTCCATGAAAGCAGACTGTGACTACACTTGTATAAACATACTATATTGCCTAAATTTTTATACTCCAAGTGGCCTATTGGGAGAGTGTGTCCTGAAATCTCACTATAAAATTTGTAGGTTTTTGTCTCTGTCCTCATCCCCCAAAAGGTGCAAGTAATAAGTTCCAACATTTGCGATAATCTTTTCACAAATGCATGGTTGGTTTTCTAAACGTTTGGTTATTTCATGTAATGAAAAGGTGGGGATAAAAGTACATGATGTACTAGGAGGATATTAAATTATTGTGTTTTCACTTCGTCACACATCTATTGCTCTGACTCACCATCAAAGGAAAGATAAAATACTGTATGAGTTTATGTATTTTATAACAATATGGTTATTGCCTTAGCTAAACTGAATGTCTAGTTGTCTAAAGCATAAGTTGCCCCGTCCCATCCAGGTTTCTATTAACTATTTTTTTAAACTGATATTTGGTCTAAAAGTAACTGGACAATAGTAAGGCTGATCGTAGAGACTCTCTGAAAAGATCCACATTCCAAAAAAATGAAATTTATTTATTATAAGAAATCAATGGACAATTTAAGAAAAACAGAAAAAATAATACATGTATGTTCACTGTTCTCTATCCTTTCACTTATACCATTTCTGTAAAACACAGATTTCTCTGAGGAATGTGTCAACCTTCACCTTTTCCTCTCCATTCTCTGTGTGGACTCAATACCTTTTACTATTTATTCTCTACCCCTGCAAAAACATGAATACTGTACTCAAGAAAGATATAAATTGAAACCTAAAAAAATTGGATATGGACAATGGACATGGTTAAAGTAATTATATAAGTAAGTCCCATATATAGTAGGAAAAAAGTTTCAATGGCACTGTAATGTAATGTGTAATGTGAAAAAGTATGACACTTTATTGAAAAACAAGCCACATTTTAAAGTTGTTTTTAACATCAATTTATTATTATGGAATAGTTGATTAATAACTAACTTCTAGGCTAGAGATCGGCACTAGCCGATCATGCTCCGAAGCCGAGTGCATCTGCAGCACCAGAAAAAGTAAATGAATCATAACAAAAATAAAAATTCTGAGAATTTAATCATTCACGTTGTGCTATCAGTATTTTGGATACTTTAAGTAATGCTATCTCTATTGGCCAATAGTTCAGATAGTCTGATGCTAAAATCCTACTCCTCAAAAACATCATTCAAAGGAAAAAATGTTAACAGTCATTGTATCATTATCTAGAAAGAAACAATGGTAATTATTTATTTTTAAATATTGTTATGAATTTTGAGGCATCACTACAGAGTGCCAGGTACAATGAATTTAAGGGCCTTTTGGTAGGAATGATGCCAAATGCATTTGTATCTTTATTTTCATAAATTCCTTAAAATACCCATATAAAGGAAAATTGTTCAAATACTAAAATATAGTCTTATTTGGAGATATGGAAAATATGTGAATATTTGCCCAAAAAAGCATCCAAAAGTAATCTAGTTAAAATATTTTTCTATGAAATTAATAATTATTTTCTCCTTCAAAATTTTATTTACTGTTCTTATAATATGACTTTTACAGTGCAATAAAAATGGGAATAGAGAAACATAATCTTATGAAAATTACTGTTTTATGGGTTCTGCAATAGTAATCAGAGATAAATGTAGACAATGAGAGCACATATTAATGGCTTAAAATGGACTTTTATAAATAAACAATTAAAAACTGTGCCTTTAAGGGAAAAATGGCATGACCCCAAGAATCATTTTATAAAATTTTAACAAATATGAAAGGTCCATTTATTGTTTTAAATTTATCAGAATTAGATTTTTTAAGTAGTTGCAACTATTAGAACCCCAGTATCACCAGAAATAGCCCCAACAATTGAGAAACAAGGTGATATAGAATTAAGTCTTTTCCATACCAAAGGAAACTTTCAGGAGAGTAAAGATAGCCTATAGTATGAGAGAAAACCCTTGCCACCTACATTGGAGACAGGGTAATAATATCTTGAATCTATGAAAAATTGCAAAAATGAAACACCATACCCCCAGCCAATCAGTACATGAGCTAATGTAGTGAAGAAAAACTTCTGAAAAGAAGAAATTTAAGTAGCCAATAAATACTTCTAAAATGTGTTCAATATTTGTGACAGTCAGGGAGATAAAGTAGGAAAAAACAAACTAAGATTCATTTCATCCCTGTAAGAATAGCTATTAACAAATGCTAGTGAGAACGCAGAGAAAAAAAAATCTGATTCACTTTGGAGGGAGTGTAAACCACAGCAGCCACTAAGGAAGTCAGTGTGGAATTTTCTTTAAAAGCTCAAAATTGAACTGTGATGTGACCCAGCTCTACCACTCTGGGTATATGCCCAGTGGAATCTGAGTCAACACAGGAGATATATATGTGCATATCCTTGATGATTGCACTCTATTCATGACAGCAAGGAAATGGAATCATCCAAGATGCCCAGCAGCAGATGAATGAGTAATGTAGATGTGGTCAATATACACAATGGAATTTTATGCAAAGGAAAAATTATCACATTATGATATTTGCAGGATACTGTATTGAATTGGAAAATTATTTTTTGGGGGTTTTTTCAAGGTAGGGTCTCATTGTAGCCCAGGCTGACCTGGAATTCACTATGTAGTCTCAGGCTGCCCTCGAACTCATGGTGATCCTCCTACCTCTGCCTCCCAAGTGCTGGTATTAAAGGCGTGCACCACCACACCTGGCTCTGAATTGGAAATTATTAATCAAGTAAACCAAGCTTCGAAAGAAAAATACCACAGGTTTTCTCTCAAATGTAGACCTTAGCTTCTCATTTTTACACGTGTGCATTTCTGTGGGGATAGGGAAGGGCAAATGACAATGAGTATAGGAAGAAGCTCATGAGAAGAGAAAACCAGACTCTTTAGGGGAGGGTGTGGGGAGAACAACCTGAAGTCAAAAAGGGAACACCGGAAACCCAATGGAATGAGCAAGAGTCTGGAAGGAGACATGCAGAAGAAAAGCAGGTGGAAGACCCCTGTATATGTGGAAATCAGTTGTGAAAATGATGTGAGGAGAATATCAGCTATTACTAAATAAATACCCACTAATAGAGCTGCTCAGTTGTGGCTTCAAATATCCTCCCTGTTCACACATGTGCTGATGGCCTATTAGACACTTCTCATAGAGCCAGAATCAGTGCTCTGTGAGGAAAACATATGAAGGAATCAGATAATTCTAATCTAGAATTAGTACAGTTCTAAAAAGGCTGTGAGGGCTGGAGAGACGTCTCAGCAGTTAAGGCACTTGCTTGCTTATCATGATAGGCTGGGTTCAATTACCCAGTATCCATGTAAAGTGGCACATTTGTCTACAGTTTGTTTCCAGTGTTGTCAAGAGGCCCTGATGTGCCCATAGTAATTAATAAATTAATATATACTGATAATAAATATACTTAAACATACTATATATATACATAGTATATATATAGTATGTTTAAGTATATTTAGTATAGTATAATATATATATATATATATATATATATATATATATATATATATATATATATATTTAGTATAGTATAGTATAATATATATATATGGCCATTGTGTGGCAAATGCTAACTCTAGGATTCCCTTCTGCTGGAAGAGGTGAGAAGTCTCAGGGTCAGACGAAAGAGCACAAGAAGCTGGTGGATATAGCAGTCTGTGCCAAGGTCACTTCAAACATCTGGAGGGATAGACACAATACGGAGGAAGAAGCGGGTATGTTTACATTCTCAGAACCTCCCATGTAACAGCAGCTGAAAGTACAGAGAGGATTATGAAAGGGTTTGATGGAAATTAACATGTACTTTTTCCCCAGCCAGTTACTCTGGTCGTGAGGTTGGTGCTAATTCATAACGGAACTAAAATGAGAAAAAATATTGGACTGAAATAAACAGTAATTGAAGGAAAAGTCCTGTGTGTTATAGGAAGATTCTTTTTGGCAGAAATCCGAGAGGAAAGTTTAGGAGGTTTGTTTGAAAAGTTCATCAATAAAGTTTTAACTAATTTCAAGTGAATCTCTAGATTTTGCTCTTTCTCCATGTGACTCAACCCAAATTCTTAGAGCTAATAGATCCTCTAGGGTAGATACATGCATATTACCTCAATGCATTTATGGATATGATTACCTGGAGGCAAGGATAGACTAGTGATATTCATATATGAAAGTTTTTGCACACACACAAAACATCAGTGAAGTTTGAATTGAAGATATTTAATGAATAATTTTGAAATAGATATGTCCCATGTGATATTTAGATATTCAGTGATGAAAATATTATTTACTACATGTATATTCTAAAATAATATAGATCATCCTTATGTGAAAGTATGTGTATCTGAAGTTTAAACTCAATCATTGATTACCTAAATAAAGTTTATCTAATAACCATAAGATGTAAATATGCAAATGGTTAAAGAATCCAGGCTACTCAGACACACCCATCTCCTTTTCAACATGTGCAGTTAGATTATTCTGATGTGTACCTGTTCTGAACTGAGGTTGAAATAATGTCAAAATAGGTCACCTAAGAAATAACACTGAAAATGTCATGAAACCTAATAAGTTCAAATGGTCCATGCTGGAAATGTATGCTAAGCCATTGACTCTGTGTGGTAAGCATGGAGAAGGCCTTCACCTTTGTATTACAACAAAGGTTTAAAATACCAATCAAAGATCCTCTTCAGTATCCATGTTAACAACAACAAACATCTAGCTTAATCCTCCTAATTAGGAAATAAGACTATGCTAAAAACAATAAAATGATTCTCTAGTCTATCAATTATTATACTAAAAATTAAAACATAAAAGTAATTTAATGACTAGCTCACTGAAATATCAATATGGCCATTGTTACAAGAATAAAACCACATATGCATACATTTTTATTTTTAATGAAAATAATATTTAATAATTACCCTAATTTATATTTATACTTTTAAAAATAGTTGAAAGTATATTGAACACATATAAATACCTGGCCATATATTGGTACTTAATTCATTTTTATATGCTGCCATGGTTGAGGCATATGAAGAAAATTTACCTTATATAGATAAATATTAAGAGATATTTCCTAAGCTTTTCAAGCCAATAGTTGATTTTTTTATGTTTATAATTCTTCTGGTTTATTTTATAAGATGTTTTTTATGTCAGCAATTATACATGGGAAAGTTAACTTCAAAAACAGGAAAAATACAATTAACCATAACAGGTCTTCTTGTATTGTTTTCTTTCCTGCGTGGTGCATGTGTGTAGCTGTGTTTGCATGAGTGTGTGTGGGGAGAGCGCGATGGAGATTCTCTTTGTATCTTTCAGAGTGCAGTGAGAGAGCTTTGGCTCATCCAATCCTACCAATTAACCGCAGGCCCATAGCTGACATCCTGGAAAGAGATGAGCCACCCCAGACCTACCATGGAGGATCTATAAGGAACCCCTGCAGAGAATGATGGGATGAACAAGAGACCCAGGGCCACAGCCTATCAGTCAACACAGGATAAGCCAGTGAGACAGATACCAATGATTTTCAACACAACCTAATGCAGAAGTAGAGAGACCCCTAAATTCTCAACAATAAAGCAGCCTTAATACTCACCCACCAGGACTAAGGGAACTGAGTAGAAAAAGGGGCGGAAAGATTGTGAGAGCCTTTGTGGGAGAGAATATCCAGAGACACAACCTCCCTCAGTAACAACATACTAGGGCTGGTGGAACAGGGCTGACTCCTAGGCTCTCCATGGTCCCCTGCCCCAAGGACTGATCCAGACTGCCCAAGGAGGAGGATATCCATCTGAGTGGGGATGAGGAAGAGGGGCTTTGGGGAACTGGGGATAACAACTCATCGTTTGCCCATTAAATAATGTAACTCATTATGGACAATAAAAAATAAAGGCGCGTTTTAGCCAAGCATGGTGGCACACACCTTTAATCCCAGCACTTGGGAGGCAGAGGTAGAAGGATCACTGTCATCTCAAGGCCAGCCTGAGACTACTTAGTGAATTCCAGGTCAGCCTGGAATTTAAGAAAAAATATTCAAGCAAGGCAAAATAGAATGCTACTTAGAAACACAATGGCGATAACACGTCAGGGACGGTTACTTGTCTTAGTAAAAATTATGTGTTTTGTGTTTACATACCATTTCTTTCTTCTATTAAAAAGTATTTGGACAGTGTCATAACTGAAAAAAATAATAGCAATGGAAAAAGCCAAAAATAAATGAACATACAAAATAAAATTTTGTGGTTTTACACAAATATCAGCCAAATATGATGTTATATGAGTGAAGCTATCATTAAGAACTGCAATTGGTATGTTTATCCACAGACACAGAAATCTGGTAGGAATTATTCATTCAATGTGTGAAAATGGAACCTCAGGAGACAACCAACAACCTATCCTCTGTGCCCACAATTCTTTCCTCTTCCATGACCGTGTTCAGTTCTTGACATAGAAACAGTGTTTCTAACCTAATTCACATTAGGAATTACATGTGAATGCTAATTGAAGTCTGTCTTGAGATCTTTGGAACCATATAAATGGCATTGTGTTTTCATGCCTAGACCATACTGTATTTAAGTAACAATAAAACCCTTATTTAATGTGTAAAAAAGAAAGAAAAGAAAGAAAGAAAGAAAAGAAAGAAAGAAAGAAAGAAAGAAAGAAAGAAAGAAAGAAAGAAAGAAAGAAAGAAAGAAAGAAAGAAAGAAAGAAAGAAAGAAAGAAAGAAAGAAAAAAATGCTTTACCTACTGGGCCATCCCCCAGCTTCCCACATTCTTTGCTCAAAAGTTGTCAAATTCAAAAGATTCTCATCCATGTTTTGAAATTCTTCTGCCATCAAAAGCTCAACATGAGTAAATATGCGAAGTTCTCCTAGAGTCATTTCTTTATAATTTGTGTTTAGATATTTTATTCCTTTGGCTAAACATACATACAAACTATTGACTAGACCTACTGCTTCTCCAGCTCAATAACCTTTTCATCCATCCTAGCCTATCTTTTGTATTAATGCTGATACTTCACCTTCTTTTCAGGCAATACAGTCTTACCTAGACTGACCTTTCAATCTAGTCTTTCCTGGACTGACTTTACAATCTAGGCTTCCCTGGACTGACTTTGCTTGAGGCTTCTTCAACTTCAAAAATCTGTGATATAACTATGATATATATATATATATATATATATATATATATATATATATATATATATATATATATAATCCTTCATTAGATACATTGTATGAGCAAATCTTATGATGGTACTCCCATTTCCATCCTCCCTGTCTCCAACCCACTGGGGGCCCTCCTTGGTGGGTGTACTGGATCAGTCCATAGGGTAGGGGATCATGAATAGCTCAGAAGGTAGCCAGGATCTCCCATTTTGTTTTTTGATAGTGATTTTTTTTAAAAAATTAAATTGGCACAACCATTATATTAACACTACAGTCACTATATTTTATAATATTTTTACACAATCGAGTTTTTAGTATAAATATGGAAAAATGATGAGCAACACAATATAATTTTATAAGCCTATGGTTGTGACTTAATAAATATAACCATAAACTTTTAATGAGAGTATTTAACACAAAGAATCCCAGGGCTTTACTACACATATGCAACTTACCTATGTGTTAATTATGAACATGCATGCAAGTGTGTATGTATGTGAATTGAATTTCTATTTTAAATATGTATCTGGATTTGTATGTGTATATTTTTTTCATTGTGCTTCTACCTATAAGTAACAAAATATATTTTATTGCTTTTATCAATGAAATAATTGAATTCTTCTGGATATAATATACTTATAAAAACAAGGTAATATATCTGATAAATTTTAAAGCATATTTTTAAGTTGTTAAAGTTTTTATACGGCTGAAGAATGAGCTATCCATGGTCCCCTACCACAAAGACTGATACAGAGGGCCCACGGAGGAGGATATCCAGCTGACTGGGGATGAGGAAGGGGGACAACGGGGAATTGGGGATAACAACTCATGGTTGGCCCACTAAACAATGTAAATCATTATGAACAATAAAGAAAAAAAAAGAAAGAAAGAAAACATCAGTATTGGCCCAAGAGAAAATAAAAGTTTTTATACAACAATCTCAAGTTTTATACCACAAGTTCTTTCTATGGCATCTGTTGCAATGATTGTTTTTAAAGGAAAAAAAATAATTATCTCGACATCAAGATTGTGCAGAAAATATTACCTGTTTGATAGTGGATTTTTCTATTCTACTTAATCTAACATCCTCACCATAGTTCTATGAATCACAAATGAATCACAGATGCATACTGGCCTTCCTTCTTAGGTAGACAGAAAATAATTTTTAAGTCACATTGAATTAGTTTGGTCAATAATTTGGCCATCTTCTGCTTCTCAATCTATCTTCCATTCCCCAATTCATTACATTACATTAAGATATAAGAAAATTTGTGACTAACCCCTAAAAGGGTCATGAAATGTTTAATGTCTCCCCCAAAGTAAAGTGTTCTATCTACTTACTTCAGTGTTTTTCTTCCTTCTTCATTATCCTCATTTTAAAACTATACGTATGTGTGTGTGTGTCTGACTTTGTTCTGTTTTACCATTACATTGTAACAGGACTTTTGTTCCATTGTACTTAGAGCTTGCATACATATAGATATTTATCAATAAATCAGATAGATAGATAGATATAGATATATAGATAGATGATAGATATATAGATAGGTAGATAGATAGATATAGATAGATAGATAGATAGATAGATAGATAGATAGATAGTGATTAGCAATGACCCACAGACATCAACATCCTTACTTGCTTTTAGTACAACCTTGAATGTTCAAAATACTACCTAAGTAAATTGTCTTAGTGCATCATTTAAGATATGTATATTAAAGCTTAAACATTATTTTATTATTGTATAATTAAAATGTCTAGAAATTGTTGAAAACATAATTAAGAAGAGATAGATATATGTTGTAGTTTGAATGTAAGTCACCCATAGAATCATGTACTGAACACTTTTTCTCCATGTGATGGTGGTTCTTGAGAAGGTTACAGTCCCTAAAGGAGCTGGAGCCTTGTTAAAGGAAGTGGGTCAGTGGTTGAGTGTCCTATTTCTAGGGGAGGGTCACAGCCCTGAATCTAGAGAAGAGTAACCACAGGAACTTTCCTATTCAGAAGTGAGCAGACTGCATCCAGGAGTGGAACTTGAGAAGTGGCAGAATTGCCTCCATCCATCCCAGGAGTGGGCTAGCTGCCTTGAGCAGAAGTCCGAGAGGAAAAGAAACTGGAGAGAAGTTGAGTGTAATCCATTAGTAAACCTGCTGTATCAGCTGTCACCACCACTCAGATTTCACTGTGCTATGGCTTCTTCTGTTTATGGGTCCTCATTGGCATCTTTATTTTACAGCCAAAACCCAGTATTATGTGAACAAATAGTAAATTGTATGCACAAGGGGTAAGACACTTTCGACTTTGGATAATCTTTAAACCTTTGATAACGGAAGGGGTTTTGGGATATGAGCTGCTGGGCTCTACTGATCCCGGGACACACAGACAGGCTGATCACAAAGGCAATCACATAAGCCCACCTGTGGTCTTGAACAAATCTCTAAGCCCACAGTTACTGACCATCCTGCCTTCAATACTATGATAAGCACTTCTTTCAAAAGTATGTTTGTTCTGAGTTGAAAGTCCAACAAAGCCACTGAGGAAATTGGGCAAAGAACATACATAGCTTAAGTTCTCTAAATATTGTTTGTCAATATTGAACATCTATATTTTTCAGGCCAAAATACACCTCTACCTTGGCAAGTTGCATGTAAAGAATTTACCACCTCACAGCAATATTTTCAGAAAGTTATTCTTAAGTTGTGTAATGGACAGTCTCAGTTATTTCTCATAGTTCATTTCCGTATTTCATTCTTATAGTTCCTTCACACAGTTTGTTCGTATAGCTCATCCACACAGGTGACAGGCCATGACTTTTCCAGCCTGAGCCTATACTTGTTAACTCTCTGCTTCCTGTTTCTGGATGCAATGTGTCAATATTGCTTCAAGGTCCTGCCAGCTCACTCCTGACCATGGTGAACTCTGATATCCATAGCTGTAGTGAAAGTAAACCCTCTTTTTAAAAAAAAATTAAAAAATATTTTATTTATTCATTTTTCAAGCAGAGATACAGAGAGAGAGAGAAAGAGAGAGAGAGAGAGAGAGAGAGAGAGAGAGAGAGAGAGAGAGAGAGAGAGAGAGAAACACCAGGGCCACCACCTTGTGGGTCTGGCTTATGTGGGTCCTGGGGAATTCAACCCAGGGCCTTAGGCACTGGAGGCGAGTGCCTTAACCATTGAGCAATCTCTCCAGCCCTAAACCGTCTTTTATAAGCTTCTTGTTATAAGGAATTTTATTACAGCAATAAGAATGAATCTAATACAGCATAATAAAAAAATTCATGTTCAAGAAATGTGCTCTTATCATTCATATCAGCACTGATTGAGGAATTACAATTTGTCTCAAAACCTTAATTGAGGTTTACTTATCAATAAGATACTATTTAAGTATTTACTTCTCCAGGAGAATATAGGATCAGGTTTCAAATTTGTTATTTTGCACAAACAATAAGAGGCGGTTGGCAATACATATTGAAAATCCTAAAGATGTTGATTTTATGATACAGTTAAATCCACTTTTTATATACTAAAATGCTAAAGATTACTGTCTACAAGTGATAATATTCTGCATACCTACAAGCTCATATACTTTCACATTGTTAAATTATTTACTCATATCCCACACAAAAAATACATTACACTTAAAAATTTCTCCATACCATTAATAGTTCCAAGGTCCATTTCTACCTTCCATCAGTAATTTCTGGTCTCATGTAGTTAATCAAAGTGTAAAGGAAACTAAACTTGCATGTGATGTCACCATTTCCTGTTGCATTTCTTGGGGTTTATTAAGGTGATAAACACCTTAGACCAAACTTTGGGTTCAGCAGTGTGCTCATCAAAATCAGCACCCCAACTAGTTTTGATTTCATGGGTACAGAACAAGTTCTGCAGGAGCTCTCTGTGGCAAGCCAGACTGTCCCAAGGTTGTCCATCCTCATAGCTGGTTTGAGGAGTTAAGTAAGCCCAGGTATGTTTTAATAACCTTGAAACTGGGAACTCTGTAGCTCCAGCCCCATACCCAGCCAGTTGCTGTGTGTCTTGGCAAAAGCAAGCTTATTTCTAAGGAAAGAGAAATATTTCCATTCTTTAATAAGTCATTCCAAGTTTCCTGTGATGTTATAAATAATCGGCCAAACAGCCGGCTTTATTCTGCTTAATTTGATATGGCAGATTTGAAATGTCGAAAAGTTCACTCTCAACATAAACCATGCAACTGGACTCAGACCAAGGCTCTCCTTCATGATGGAATAAACGTTATTATCAAGCTCACTCAGGAAGGCTGGCCTTCCCAGGAGCTGACTGATAGAGAGGTCTGAGCTGGCAGTGCATTCTGGGAGCATGAAGTCAGCCCTTGCTGGGTCTTCTCTGGGGGAACCAACACTGGTCTGACAAACTAAGCTAATATACCTGTCATTCAAGGTCAGGGAGAAGGAGGCTAGAAAAATAAAGCTGAAATTAACACGTGAGTAATAGCAAGAAGAAGCCTTGCATATCCATTCAGAGTAAACATTTCGATAAAGGAGACATATTTTAGTGTCTCCATAACAGGCTATGTCAAATGTCCTTTCACAACCAAGTTCAAGGGCTGATTTAGACTTTGGAAATCCATGGAGATCCAAATTTTGGGCCCAGACATGAAGGTCACCTGACAATAGTGATGAAAGATAAAACTACCATAAATTCAGATGGCTTGGCTGAGAGTTTTTAAATATGCTGAAACAGCTAACATGGCTTCTTGCCAACTAGACTGACTTTTAATAGGATGTTTTTGTTGTTTTCATTCCTTTGCCTATATGTCCAGATGAAACAGCTCGTGTGGTTTGCACTGATTCATAAAAAGTTATTTAAAGAGGAAGAAAAAGTAACTGTTGAGTTTGTCCTAATGAGTTTGACTATTAAGCAATTTCCTTTAATAATACATTTGTTCAAACTGTCCATAGCTCATCTGGTCTTATTTTTTAAATTTGTATTTTATCCAAAGCTGACCTCCTTTTTTTTCCCCGGTTTCTTATTAGGCCTAAGGCTCCTCTTGTTTCAATTAAGATCATTTTAGGAAACACATTTTGGAAATGAATATATCAAGCTGAGAAGGGATCACTGAAATCCAATGTGAAATGAGAAGTCAGGTTTCTGAAAACAAATAATGGATAAAATGTTATGGGTTTGCAAGTGAGCAAAGTCATAAAAATATAGAAGACATTGCGTATCCCAGCACTCACTGGAATATTGAACCGCTTCACTAATATCACTTTGCTTATGGAAGAGCCTGTATGTATTGACAATCTTACACACGAGGGAACTCACCTATAGATAGATGGCTTATACTCAGCCATTGAAAGACAAAGTAGTTTTTCATCCAAATGTCATCTAAGCTCCTTGTCATAGAGCCACACTTCCACTGGCTGTTTTCAGAGTGACACAGAGTGCAAACCTTTGGGATATCTTTCAGCTGGATCCAAGACCACCTCCATGTCTACATTTCAAGTTGCTGTGTCATCAGCTTACTTTCCTCTTGTGTCTCCTGATTTCTCATTCTTGTCATTTCATCAAGGGACTTCAGCTCCTCCTATGTAGTGTGTTGGTTTTCAAAAGTACCACAGACACTTAGTGGCTGAACCCAACATATGTATCATCTCTCAGTTCTGTACACTCTAAGTGTGAAAACAGAGTGTCAAAGGGACCATTTGACTTAAAATGTGATGATCTGATGGTCTGTGACCTTTTGTGAATTTCCTTGACTTTGCAGCTGAGTATCTCCAATACTTGCTTCTTCAGTGATTACATTCTCTTTGGTTGTGTCAGTATTTCCATGGTGACCATCTTTTATGGACAACGGATATAATAAATTAGGGATCTACCTTTCTCAAGCATGACCTCATCTTAGCAAATTACAGCTTCAGCTATAATAAAAAGGTCATATTCAGAAGTAGAGAGCATTGTGATTTGAATATGCATTCTTGAAAAGGGGTATAAATCAACCTGTAACTGTGATTGAACTGCAGCATTGTAAGCCTGCTTATATGGTTATTGTACAATGAATTAGTAAGTAACACTATACTTATTTCTTTTTAATAGTTTGTGACAAAAATATTTTTTCAAAACTCTAGGGAAACAAACATAGCAAACTAAACCAACCTAGACACTAATGCTTGTGATTTATTTCTAGTTAAGCAATTCATAACTTTAAAACATAGGGAGACAGGAAAAAATGTTACTCCCATATAGGCTTTCTGGTTTGGAGTCAACTGAGATGCCCTTGTATAAAAAGGTCAGTATAGAGTTTAATTGAATATATTTAACTGAAGAATCAAATAGAGACATTGCTGGCCTGAACAGATCCCATGCCAGATAAGGGCAAATATAATAAAGATGTCAGGATGCTTCTCTGGAGCAAGTGACATCATTATGCAATTATGCTTCTTAGGAAGGCAAAGGGCAGAAGAGAATTTATACTGTGTGACATTTCTGAGTATCCTGAAATCATTTCTTCTTGGTTTCTGAAGGTCTTCCTGTGTAGTTAAGGGGAGGTCACAATAAATTTTTTCATAATTTCTTTTTAGCTAATCATGATATAAATAACTTTAAACAGTCAAGTCTTTAGACAACTCTGATATTCTAAGCATATTTTGGCAATAAATATCAGAATAAATGTTTGCTCTTATACAGGGACAGATAAAAATTCCAAAAAAAACTGTCTTTGGAAGTGAGGCCACAGCAATTCATTAATTTTTACCATCTGTTGTCAACTAGTTTATCAAGGGATTATTTGATACTGGTGTGATAATGAGAAACTGAATGAAATATTTCCTTAATTAGTATTACAATGTCATAGAAACATCTATACACCTAACTCTTCTAGTGCTGTACACTAAGTACTGTATTCAAAGTATAAAGCAGAAATGTTGACAAAAGAGGGCTTCTTTATTCTGATGGATCAGAGCTTAGAATGCTAAACAGGTATGTTAGGTTAGGCGAGGTGATCAAGCTATGACAATATATCATTTTCTCTTGTGTGTTTATGATGGGGCATGTGTGTTTGTATTTGTGTATATGTGTGTATAACAGTCTCTGTGTGTATTGTGTGTGTTCAGTGTATGTGCGATGTGTGTGGTGTATGCACTTGTATGTGCCCTTGAGGTACCCCATGTGTTCACCTTTGGTAGCAGGTACAGACTGTTAGGTATGCTGATCCATAGCTCTTAGGAAAGTTCTTGCTTGAGTCACAGTTTCAGATCTTAGGACTTGTATATTTTTCCCAATTTGAGCTTCAGCAAATTCTCTGGTCTTTGCTTTCTTACCAGACTTGGGTAACAGATGTTGTAGCTATGTCCAACTTTTTATATGGGTCCTGGAAATTAAATTTGAATAGCCTCTCGTGCCTCTCCAAGCACTCATGCTTGCACAGGAAATGTGCTTAACCCCTGAGCTGAGCAATTTCTCAAGCACCCAAATCTCACTATTTCTCTCCATCTCTCTCTCATTCTCTATCTGTATTTTTCTCTGTCTCTCTCACTCATGCGTGCACGTGCGCGCGCGCGCGCGCACACACACACACACACACAAACACTCACTTGCTACCTTTTTATGATACATGTTCAGTGCAGTTCCAATGGGAGAAAGGTAAGATTCCTTCCTCTAGCCAAGCTGTGATGATAGCTATGTTGATGTTTGAGTTTGCTTAAGGCTCATATAGCCCCCTGCCATTCAAAGACTGATTATGAAAAATGAATTTAGGGATTTCCATGGAAGGACTTTGCATATGTAATTGACATTCCTAAACAAAAGAATTGACTATGGAGCAATAAGCTAGATGATCCAAATGTATAAATTGAATGACCGGCAGAGCGGAAATTCTCTACAGAGAAGGCAAACTCCACCCATCCAAAACAGCTCTCTCCTGTGCACTTGGTTTACCACAATATGCTCTAGATAGTACAATCCTGGATAGCCACCCTAGGGTGCCTGGATGTTATTCGGCTCTTTATTGCCATTTCTAGCTCCACAGACTATACCTTCCCATATTGGTTAACTTCTATTGAGTTATTTGGACAAACCCAATCATATAGAAAGTATAATAAAAAGTAAAATTTGAGTTAGAATAAGATGCAACCCCCCAAATGCTTTAATGAGCAGGCTACTTCAGTGGACAGTAGAATTTAATAATTCCGGGAACATTCTATAAGGCTGTGTAGAACGTTATTCCAGAATACTGTGTGAACAATGAAAGGAGTAGAGGTGTGATCTCCTGAAATCCAGATTTCTCTGGATCAAGGGCAACCGTACCAAAATTCCTGCTTCCTTCTCTCCATTCAAAAGACCATGTAATCAACCACAGAAAAAAACAAGTTTAGAAACAGTCTAAGGTGGTGTGAAAATATATGGACCAGGAATGGACCGAATGTCATGAAAAAACACTATTTGGAAGATATTGGATTTTTATGCCATTACCAGCAGGACAGAAAATCTTTCAAAATAAGTAGAATTTGAAATATAATTTATACATAATGAGAATGTAAAATAGACTAAGCCCTATG
>PVHP010001045.1:0-21415 GCA_004024765.1 Zapus hudsonius
CAATCTCTTTCCAGAGGTCAGGTGTCAGGTAGCTGGAGGTCTTGGAGATGGCATCCAAGGTGGCATTAGCAAAGCTGCCAGGGTGGCAGTGCAATCCCCAGCTGAAGAGTAGAGTCATCAATACCAGCCATCAGCAGCAGCTTCTCGGGCACAGGAGCAGAGACAATGCCAGGGCCCCTGTGGGCAGGAATAAGGTGCATCTGCACGAAGCCACAGCGGCCTGTCACCTTGCAGGGGACTGCCTGGGGCTTGCCCATCTTGTTCCCCCAGTAGCCTCTCTGGACAGGCAGGATGGTGAGCAGTGGCTACCTCCTTGGAGCACTTAACACCCAGATTCACATGATCGTTGTAGTCCCCAATGGTGACAAAAGCCTTGAACCTGGTCCGCTGGCCAGCGCAGTCTGCTTCTGTACTGGCATGATCTTCAAAACTTAATCCTTGAGGGAGATCCCAAGAACCTCAATGATCTCAGACTCCTTGATGGGCAGGGAGAACAGGCAGATCTCCTCCAGGGACCTGATCTTCATTCTCTGGACCAGGCGGTCCAGCATGGTGATGGGGATCCACTCCTTGTCTTCAGCTTGGCCTCCATGAGTCCCAAGGACCCGGCCCCAACCATGGCCAAGCCCACAACCACAACCGGGAGACCTCGAACCCAGGACCCCCGGGTCCTCTGGGTCCTCCCGCTGCACCTGCGTCATCCACCATTTGGTGTTTTCCAGAGGAAGAAGGGAAAAAATTTATTCTAATGTATCATTTATCATTTTATTTACACTAACAGTACATTAAAATTATCTTATTTCAATAAACTTATGAATGAAGAAATGAATGATTACAGTTATCATCAATCAATTCCTTTTAAAAGTTAAATTGTCTGTCTTCTAAGGAAAGTAGTAGCTGTTCAGTATTGTATTTAAAAATTAATTTTTCTTTCTGCTGTCCCTGATGTGTTGTTTTATTTTGTTTTACTTGAGCAGATTAACACATCTCCTGGTGCCTGGTATGCAGCTATTGATCTTTTTTTTTTTTTTGAGAAAAAAACATTTAAAAAATTTTTTTATTGTCCATAATTAGGTACATTATTTAATGGGCCAACAATGAGTTGTTATCCCCAATTCTATCTCCAAATATTCTCGAGATCGCTGAAAGGACAAACTCAAACTCAAAAAAAACTGCTGTAGCACTCTAGAGACAGATCCTATAGAATTAGCTCTGTAGTAGTGGTACTGTTTGTGGTAAAGTAAAAGAGATCCTGCACTCTAGTCCCAGAACATTTTAAATTTGGATTCTGATACAGACATTCAGTTTCTGTGATCTTTAAGTTTTTGGTCTGGAAAATGTAGACACAGAACACAAAGTATGACATTGCTTACAAAGCTCTTAGCTCACACACACAGTAGTAAACACAGTAGGCTGAGGCAAATTAAATTCTGTCATCCAGGGCTTGGGAAGCATGACTGTCAAAAAAGTGGTCGACTCTCAAGCATGAAGAGCTGAGTTTGGATTCCCAGCACCCCTATGAAAGCCATGTATTGTAGTGTGTATCTATGACCTAGTACTGTGGAGTTGGAGACAGAAAGATCCCTGGGGCTTGGTGGCTAATTGTTCTAGTAAATGGGTGATCATTAGGTTCTACTAGAGATCCTGTATCAAAGTCAAAGTGGAGAATGATTGAGGAAGATATCCCGCATCAAACCTTGGCCTCCATATGATATATGCGCCCACACACTCACATATACCCACACATGTACAACATGCATACACATACAGCAAGCATGTCCTCAACACATATATACACCCAAACTAATAAAAACTAACTAATAGATAAGTAAGCAATCAAAACACAAAAAGGAAATGTTTTCCATGTTTATCAAATGACAAAAAAGCAGGAGGAATGCTTGGGAGGCTGAGGCAATAAGATTATGAGGAGTTTTAAACAAGCTGAACTACACAGTGGACAATAAATTAGCTCCACGTGTGATCACCCAGACTCAAGAAGGCAAACACTGCATCGATTTCTTATATTCAGATCCTAGCTTTTAATTTTTTATATGCACATATATGTGAGTGTAAATATGGGTCATGAGACTAGAAATGGGATCCTGAAGGGCAACAAAGCATGTCTAAGGAAGGGGAGAGGGTGTGGAATACGTACAACATGACAAGTGGAAAGCGGGTTCCTTGGAAATAGAAGGGAAGAAGGTGGGGCTGTGGACAAGATGAAAGTATGCATAATAATGCCATAATAAAACTTACTCCTTTGTATAACAATTTAAGACCATTTCAAAAGAAAGCAAACACAACGCTTAATGAGGATACATACATATGTATATGTATATGTATATAAGTGTATATGTATAAATGTGTGAATATATGTGTGTGTATTTATACATGTATATGTGTACAAACGTACATAGAGTATCAGACAGCATATATATGTATATTTTCTTTCACTTTTGTGCGACAGAAAAACTGTTGTAAGCATTCAACTCTGTTTTATATGAGCACATGAACCTGTCTGAGCTGTGATAAAAATTTCATGCATGCACAGCAGAATGAAAATTTCATTGAATTTTCATATGACATGTAAAGTTATTTTGTTTTCAATCATTTAGGAATGTAAAAATATTCTTAGTTTATAGACCATAACAAAGCCAAACAAACTTATGTTGATATATATGAGGGACTTTTGGAATTTTTAATATTAATATTGACTATAATTTCTACTTTATATGCTCACTTGATAGCTTGGCCAATTTTTTGAGAGGTGCATCAACTTTTATTATTAGTATCTTCAAATTGCCTCAGTATTCTCAACACTTACCGGATCTCTTTTTTTTCCCTGTGTCCAATTTCTTGGTGAGCTCATCAAGTGTTTTGACCTTATAATCATCCACAGGTTGATGAATTTCAAATTAATGTCTTTAGCCCAGACATTTTCCTGAACTTGAAGCTCATATAACAGAATCTCTACCTAGAGGTTTAAGTACATTTAATGTAAGCCTGTTTAAAACTAAACACAATTTTCTTCCTGAAACTGTTCTTATAGTACCTTTGTCTCAATTTATGGCAACTCTCTAGGCTAAAAATGTTGAATCATCCTTCATTCTTTAGAGTAACATTCTCTTACAACACACATCCATCCCACCTGAAAATACTCTTGCTTCTCTTATTAAAATCTCTCTGGACTATTAACATGTCATCTCAATTGTGATCATTATATCTCACCTGTTATATTGCAATAGAATGCTAACTGGTCCTGCTATCCCTAATTTAGATATCCATAATATATTTTTGATGAAACAGTCGTATTTGTTATAACGTAAGTTAGCATAACTCCGATATTCTCAGTTTTGCTTGGATAAAGTGATAATACCATGGTCTTTTCTCTGTCTTACAAAGGTGACTGATGTAAGTGCCATTTCCTCCTTTCCCTCGCTTTATGCCTGACCTCATCTCCCACCACTCATCCAGTCACTTGTTTTGCTGTACCCATAGTGTTCTTGAGATTCTTCAAGGAGGAAAGATGCCCTTCTCAATGAATACTCTGTCTTTGCTTGTAACTTAGCTTTTTATTGAAACTGATCTATTTAAAGTTATATCCCATTCCACACCTCTACCCTGAACATTTGCCTTACTGCATTGTTTCATTATTCCCTATTATGGTGTCATAAACTGACTTTCATTGCACATGTTAATTATTTACATAGAGTGGAATAGAATTGAAGACCCAGCCTTTAATGCAAGTAACTTCAGCTTCTTAGTCTTCGACAAGGGTGCCAACAATGTATGCTGGGCCAAAGATAGCATCTTCAACAAATGGTGCTGGACAAATTGGATAAACGTGTAAAAATTATTTACATAATTCATTAGAATATAATCGCCATGAGAGCACGGCTATGTGTTTGATCTTTCTACTTCCCTAGCTTGTCTCTTGTAACAAGGAATTCTGTCTGGCATAATAGGAATCCAAAGCATAGTTGTTCAATGTTTAAACATATTTTGTAGTTGGGCTTATTGGTGAACTTCATTTTTTTATCAAAACCTGTAGATTTTGTTTAAAAGAAAAAAATCAAAGTACAGCTGACTTTAAATGAAGAGAAATTTTTTGAGCTCTCATTTTCTGTACATCAGTTGATATCTCTTGACTTTAGGTATGATCCAAGAGTCTAGCACATGAATTTTATTACTATAGTTATTATCTTTAAGTAAATGAGAGAAAATATATGTATTTGTTATATTTGAACAGTATATATACATAAGTATTATATATAAAAAATTCTCACACAAGGACTGAAGAGATAGCTTAGTGGTTAAGGTGTTTGCCTACAAAGCAGAAGGACCAAAGTTCAGTTCTCCAGTACCATGTATAGTATAGCCAGATGCACAAGGTGGCCCCATGTGTATGGAGTCTTTTGCAGTGGCTGGAGGCGCTGGCTTGCTCATTTTCTCTCTCTCTCTCTCTCTCTCTCTCTCTCTCTCTCTCTCTCTCTCTCTCCTCTCTCTGTTTGCCTCTTTCTCTCTCAAATAAATAAATAAATAAAATATTTTTACTTCACACACAGAGATAGCTCCATGTGTACCATACATACCACTATGAATATAAAATTTGTAAATATTTTGAAAATTTGTGAATTGTTGATTACCAACTGACATGAGATGATTACAAAAGGAAGTTATGACACACAAACACAAAATCCAAAATATTTTCCTGAACTGCATTTGGAGAATAAGTAGGCATGTAAACAGTAGGCATGGGAAGGGATGAAGATTAAAGATGGTGTGCCATTACAGGATGGGACCTAAGAAAATCTGAACATACAAACCATGCTGGAAAGGAAGAAAAACCACTATATTCTAGGAGCAGGAAACAAAAGAATGGGAATAAGACAACTGGTGTTTGGCTTATCAGGAAGTGTTAAGATGCAAAACAATGATATAGCAATCCAGTTCTTTCTGTGTCTACCAGTTGCAGAAATAAATAGCACATAAACTTTAAAAATCAATTAATAGCTGCTGAAATACTTTCAAAATATCTCTACGGTTGAAAGCATAAATATGAATTTGAAGGTATTAATTGCAAAAAAATATACTTAATTTGCTAATAAACCACTAGTAACTAATCTGATGTCAAAACTCTTGCGAAGTTCTGAGAAATAAGGTATAAATTTGAGAAACTCTTTCTACACAGACAGAGAAGTTACTCTAAAAAGAAGTTCAATTTTTTTGTTGGAACCAAGAATTTTCACCAGTAATTGACAAATCCTACCTAATCATTTAATGTCTATAGTCACTAAAGCAATATACCTTTATATGCTTTAACTGAAAGTAGTTTAATGGTAAAACTCTCCATAAAAACATACAGGGAATGTTAAACATGGCATAATTAAGTCATCCCCAAACATGCTCCTCATAAAAGCATACACATGGGGAGGGAGGGTTCTGCTTCATTTCAAATAATGAATATACTTCAAATCTCACATTTCTCCAGAACAAGTTTTGAATTAACAAAGGATAGGATTTACTGATATACACCACAATATTTAAATCCTTGTATAAAAATTATTTATTATTCCATTGAGTCACTGCAAGAAATGTTTTTTGTTGTCCAAAGTTCCTCCCAAGTATCATTTACCATTCATAAACTAATATTGAGTCTGTGAAAGAGTAAGAAAGTTCAGAGCAGCCGTTGTGTATAGTAGACAGATCATGACAGATATGCTGACTTCACATTCACCACTCTTGATTTGAAACTCTCTTGTATTATCTGGGAGAGATTTACAGTGGTAAACTAAATTTGGAAATGGTGTCCTGAGGCTGGGAAGATGACTCATCAGTTAAAGGTGATTACTGACAAAGTTTTGGTCCAAGTTGGATTCCCAAAGGACCCATGTAAGCCACTCAGAGAAAGTGGCACAAAAGTAGTGTTTGCTTGTTTTCATGAGAGCCTGGCAACCACACACACACACACATGGACACACGCACACGCACACACACATACACAGGCGCACAAATCAATAAATTAAATAAAATTTAAAAGAATGAAAATGGGTCCATAATGTAAGTTAAATGGCAGCTCAGTTTGTTTCTGGTTTTGTTCATGATTGTATATGTAACACACAGTAAGTTCTCAATAAAAGTCTGTATAATTCATTAAAAAATAAATAATTTTCACAGTCCTGATATTTAATATTGGTTCACATTACCCATGTCCTTTCATTTTCTGTGTTCTGTTGTTTCGAGATATGAGACATTGCTAACACTGTGTTAATTCAATTTCTAGATAAATCACCTCACAAGGGAGCTTGTATTTCAAATGTAACGCAACCAATCTGGAGTTCACAACTCCAGCAACTTTTTCTACAGAAATCTCACTCTGAGCCTCTCTCTATGTGCCCTAATTTATCCAGGCTGATACAGCACAGGGAGGTCAGACATTATGTCCTGGAGTCTGCAGAAATTATAATTAGCCTGTCCTCTGATCACCATGACTTGTCTCCTTCCTTTTGAGAGAAACCATAATGGCGTCTCGCTAGCCACATCTCCCCGCACTGTCTCCTCAGTCACCTTGTATCTGCATGTGATGATGCATGACACACCCTGCTTAGTTTCTAGACACTCATGTGTGTACAATAAACTTATTCCTTTGGGGCAGTTATTTCCAGGGTTTCTGTGTTATACCTGATTGAAATAAATCCTGGGCAGACTAAAAATTAATTCTTCTGCAAAAATAACTTACCTCAAACACAAAAGCAATCAGCAGCACATTTGGAGAGAAACATAATTATTTCACATCAAAGCAGTGTGAGATTTTTAATCTATGTAGTTGTCAAAAAATTTTAATTGATTATTCTGAGTTTAATTTGATACAAAATTGTACACTGTGGTAATAGTCAAAATCATATATAAATAATTGACTTGGATTAGTAAAAACAACAACTAACTAAAATGCCTAATGGTGTAATGTGATGTTGACCATAATGCATATGTATTATATGAGATATGCATAATATGGAATATGAATAATCCAATGTTGAAAAATTGAAGTTTATAATTTCACATTTATAATACAATATGTATTTGGATATTTATACAACATATTATAGAAGGCCCACACTTGAGTAATGACAGATTTTCATTAATGAGGTGTGTTTTTGGATGCTTCAAAATGTTTCATTTAATGGGGAAAGGGGAAGGGAATCATAATGGTTTGTGATCTATAATAATGGAAGCTATCAATCAAAAATAAAAGTTAAAAATGTTTTGTTTAAAAACTTTTAAGCATTTGAAAAGTAGAAAAAGTAAACTATTCCACATAGACATATAATAAAATTACCTCTATTTGTGTGTGTGCGTGTGTCTGTTGTGTGCATATGGAGTCAAGAGGCTGACTAGACAGATCTTCAGTTGCTCTCTCCCTTATTCTTTGAGACAAGATATCTTGTTCAGTTAGAGCCAGATCTCACGGATGCATCATGACCAGGCAGTGAGAGCCCTGGAATTCCAGTCTATTCCCCACTCCACACTTAGCACTACTATACTACTGTAATGTGACCACCATGCTCAGCATTTTATGTGGGTTATGAAGATCCAAACTCAGGTCCTTATGCTTGGACAGCAAACACTTTACCTGTAGAAACATCTTTCCAGCCTCATTTCAACTAATTTTACCATTTGAGCTTCAGAGCTTTGTTTCTTTAAGAAAAAAAAAAGACAACTATTACTTGAAGTCTCATTTAATCCCTTCTTATTCACAATTTCTGAACAAAATTGTTTTATACTGTTTTCTGAAAGTTTCTAGAGTGAACCTATATTTATTTATTTCTAGAGTAAACATACTGGTCATCAGCAAAATCACCTAGTGTTTACCTAGTATAATATTACACTATGACTTCTTATTTATCTAGTGATAATCTGTATCATATCACTATGTTGCATTTAAAATGGGAGGAATTCAACTCAGACTTTGGATTTACATCAAAATACGTATGGTATGAGGCTACTAGAGGTTACCTGGAATAGGAGGGATCATTTAAGAGTGACAGTCAATTTTAATTGTCATGTATTTTACCCACTTTATATTTGTATTAATTTATTAGTTCTATAGAAGGGATATTTGATGTTTCCTTAGGTGCTTTTCTGAACATTGGGGCAGTAAGAACTGAGTAATTATCCTGAGCACATCTTCATTCTTCTTGTCCCCAGGATTTAACCAGTTGTGGATTCTGAAAAATCCCTTGCAGTAAAGAAGTCCCAGTGCAGGGAGAGAGCTACATTAGTGAGAATTTCACCATGGGTCGCTTTATTAAAAAGTTTCAGAACATTAAAATTTTCAACCATCAAGTGCCTAGTTGTAATTCTATCAAGGACTTTTAATCAGGAAATAAATTGGAACATTCTCAATTTCATTTTTAATTATATTCCAAAAGGCTTGTGGCTTTATTGTTTGATTAGATAACGGAAACTACCTAGGATCTCTGGATTAGAAATTGATTTCTAAATGCACTCAAACATAATCCCACTTTGAGTGAAATATGCTGTTCCACACACACCAAAACGTTTGTCATCTACTAGTAGATGTGCTGCAATTTAAATAAATCTCCATGATGTGATGACAGTCATTATCACTGGACTCACCAGAGCCTGCACTGTCAAAGTCCTGTTTTCTTCAGGGCTTATTTGACTTCATTATTTTATTTAATTTAAGCAAACTTCACTATGTTTTTCCAGGTTGACCTCAAACTTGGATCTCAAGCCTTCCTTCTGTCTCAGCCTCCCAGAGTCTGGGATATGTATGACTATGCTCAGATTTATGGCTGCCTTTTACAGAAGAGTCTGTGGCTCTAGTCGTCACAAACTGCTCAGTTATTTAAAATATCTCTTTCTACCATTAAAAACTCCATTGTTCCTCACAATCTGTTCTTCTGTACTTTAATCCCAAGCATAGTGGCCATTCATCTAGTCAGTTGGGTTTCTAGGTATACTGGGTGATTCCTTGAACACCACCCAATTTCTCTACGACCACTGTTAATTCCATTAAGCTTTGAAGCATTAACATTTTCTGGCATTCTCCTAGATAGGTCCTGCTTTATAGCCGTTGACTGAATATTAACTGAGTTTGAATTCTAAAGTGTTCTGAGCAAAGTACCAAGTAGGTACTTAGTAAATTAACATTAGCCTACATACATGTTGTGCATAAAGGGAATATATCAGTTAAAGGGAGTTATCAAATAAAGATTATTTAGATAAATATTTTTATTAAATCTTAGAATAATATGCAGCAGTAATGGATAAGATATAATTTATGTTGGGAAAAATTCTCAATGTACAAATAAAATAATTCTCTTGTTTTCTCCTTATCTAGAGATGAGGAGGAGGATATTCACAAAAAATGTTCATAGTGATTATTACTTGTTTTAGAATAAGGTTTCTTTTTCTCACGGGTTCCTTAAAAATCTTTAATTTTTTTCCCACATAAACAAAAACAATTATATGACAAAGGAAAAGTACAAAGTAATTATACTGTTTTTAAGTGAACAGATTTTTTTAGTTACTCTGTTCATGCATTAAGTATGTAACTCTTTATCTATTAATCTTTCCCTTTGAAAGAAGAAATTCTTCTATTATCGGAGTTGAAATATTTAACATTTGTCATTAGATAAACACAATCTGCTGAAAGCAAAGAAATTTGCAATCTTCAATTGTGGAGATATGTGTTTCCTATACCAACATTTATTTTCCCTTATTAATTCATATTGTATTCAATTTGAGTTCACTTGAAGTAGCAATGACTACAAAAGAAATGTTAAGAATGCTTCAAAATATCATTGTGGGGCAATGACTAATAATAGTTACAAATGAAGAGATCCTGCTATTGTAAGAGCAATTAGCATCTTTCCCCACTCATGGTCAAAGTAAATCATGGCATGTCTCCTAAACCATAGTTATTTTACCAAATCTGCAAATGGCAGCTGATGCTTCACTGAGAAGTAGACTTTTGTTTAAACAAATGAACATAATCGAATGTCTCTGTCTGGATTCTAATCATGGCCGACCATATCAGAGGGGAACATTTCTACAATTGTATATAAACTAGCACAGCTTCGCAGACAGCTGAGTTCATTATGTATGAGCTGTCAATCACATAGCCTATCATTTCCATGGACATTTCTTTTCTCTTCTCTGTCTTAGCATGTTTAAACACTAAATTCTATCTCCTTACAAATGACATTCTAGAAGATCCCCACTGGATTTTCTTTGCCACAATAGAGGAATGACTTGCTTTCTTTATTCCACTGATGTCAGAGATATTACACACATCTCAAAAGTTTTTGAAATTTCATTGCACTATTTATTATCTTGACAACTCTGTTGGCTTGACTTATGGAAAATGGTAGGGCATTAAAACATTCTAAACACAGTAAGTTAACTATGATCCATATCACAGACCACAATAACTTTCTAATATACAAATGTTAACAATTTTAATTACAATTTGAACTGGAAGTATTTTCAGTACCAAAAAGCCATAAATATTATTCAACAAAGATTACCAAGCAAGAAGTGCCAAGTAACCAATGTAGATTTTTAATATTTACTGGTAACCCCAGAGACCACTGTAAACAAACCATTTTGTATGCATGAGGTCATCATTGACAAAAGCACATTCATACAGTCACATCAGAGTACCAGTCGCCATTCTCCACCTCTCCTCTCTATTATTGTTTCTACTTCCAAAATATCTCTGGACTTTGCATGTTCCTCTCCAGTAACACTAGCACATGGATTTAGACCAGCAACATTTTATACCAGGTTTAGCAAAACACATTTTACAGTCTTCAATCTTCTCTAATTGCTCTATCACATAATTTCCAGAGTGATTCCCTCTCTATTAATGTCCATTACCAGCATGCAATCGTCCTTGAGCTGAATTCTATGCTGCTGCTAAACCCTTTCAACCATATTAAATTTCCCCTTCCAGTTCCTAGACAGCATCATGCTCTCTCTTAATTCTCTGCAAGGATAAGCTGTGATCCTTCTGTCAAAAAGCCACATTTTCCCATTGGTCTTCCTTTCCTTTGCTACTTACACTTACTCAGCTCAGAATCCTTTTCACTCAGAAAGACCATTCTGGACTCCTAAAACTATTTTTCAATCTTTGTTGTATTCTATTATACAATTTTTCATACTATCTCTTGCTTTTCAATTGTATCCTGATTGTTTATTTCCTTTACGGCTTCACCACTCCTGTATCTACTATGATGAAAATGCTCTATGTAATCTTTATATGGATAATTTTTATATATGCATATAAATGTATTGTGATTCTCATCCCCTCTCATTACCTTTTATAACTCACATTGAATTTCTTCTTCTTCCTAACTAGTTGTTCTACATTGAACTCTCTCTTTCTCTCTCTCTCTCCTTTTTCATGTTTATTGATGTCACCCACTGGGTTTAATTAGAGTTGCCAGCATGAATATGGGTGGGGAATATTTAGCAGGTGTCATAGTAACTCACACACTGCAGGGATGAATCTCCAAATCAGGCAGTTATAGGAGGAAAGGAATTATTGAAGCTACTGATCCTGAGGAAGTTCTTCCATAATGGAGAAAGAAATTGGCCCCCTTTCCCAGGTCCAAGCAGAGAGGGAAACCATTCACTAGTAACACACAACCAAAACAGGTAAGGGAAAGAAGGGAGAGAAATTTCCTTTTCCTTTATATAATCTTAGGTCAGGGTCTTGCAACCCTATCCCAGACTAGTTTTGGCTTTCAAGTTTTGGGAATTTCCTTCTTGCAATGCCCTCCCAGGAAGGAATGTTAATTTCTAGCTTCCCTGAGCTTCCTTTTATCCTGTCCCTTACTGAAAGGCTGCCTTCCTGTGAACATCTTCAGAGACCCACCCAAGGTTACTAAAAACATCAAGTTCACAACAAAACTTAACCATCATACCAGGAAATGTGGTCCTACCAGTGACTCTACCACTGCACACAATGTTTCCATCTCCCCCAGGCACCATTAACTGCTTATAATTCCTCAAGGAAGGATGAGAGCTTCATGCTGCCCTCCATCATCTGTGACTAAATGTTGATGGACCCAATACTGTGTGGGACTTGACCTGGCTATGACAATCACTATGAGGTCATAAATGCAATGGCCATGTCATTCCTAGACCAACACATTCCATGGATCTCCTCCCTATCCTCTGGCTCTTACAATCTGCCAGCTATTCTTCACTGTGTCCTGAGCCTTGGAGAGGGTGACGTAAGTATCATTTAGCACTGATCATCCAAAGTAACATCTTCAGCACTAATTTGAGTCTCCTTATTAGTCACCACCATGGCAGTATTATTTTTATTTTATTTATTAACAATCAGAGAGAGAGAAGAAAGAGAGAATGGGCGTGCCAGGGCCTCGAGCTGCTGCAAACAAACTTCAGATGCATGGAACCTCTGTTTATCTGGCTTTACTTGGGTACTGGGGAACCAAACTGTGGCCATTAGTTTTTGCAGTCAAACATCTTAAGCACTGAACCATCTCTGCAGCACACTCTATGATGTTTTATTCCATATTTATCACATTTAATACTAAAATGTGTTTTACATATACAACCCACCAGGACTCAAACTGATTGCCACATAAATAGAACTTTCTAGTTTTCTTCCTGCCTAGTAAATTCTCTTTTCAGTGCTTCCCTAATATCTAAAATAATGTTGTAGAAAATTTTAAAGATATTTTATGTTGTTCAATATATGTTTTATCTCCTTTTCAGTGGCTCTGGATTTTTCTGATTTCTGGATGAATAAAATCTACTTTTCTCTCACAAGCAATTTGCTTGCTTTATAGCTGAGTCCTTCCACTGCCAAATACCAAGGAAATCTGGCTGAAAGCAGATTCCCAAGACCTTTCTCCACTGTGGCTCTTTACTGAGTACCACTCTTGTGTCCATGGTACTTCTTACACCAAAAAATGAGCAGTACTACAGTGAATAAAAATAGAAATTTTCTCAGAACTATATTGGACCAAAAATTGCCAGAATTTCTGAAAAAAAAATGCCGTGGGGTTATCATTTTTCCCAAATTTCTTTGGTTCTGTGTCATTTGTCCAAGGTATTTTTCTATCTCTTTTGTCATCTTGTGGAAAACTATTAAGTCCTATTTTTTTGCTCTTTATTGAGTACATCCAGAAGCCCTACTGAGTTTCATTTATAGAGCTGATGAATTCCCAGTAACACAGAAAGGAAAATGTAGCAATCCCAAAAATGCCCTTGTTTTAGGAGAAGTTAGAGTCATCCACAGGTCATTTCAAATCAATGTGACATTTTAAATCCAGGTTTGGGTAAGTCCAAAGAAACACTGACAAGTTAATGCTTAATTTTGCTTGAAAAGACCAAGGAATAGACATGTCATGTAGTTAAGCTTCCAAGTGGCACAGCACATGACTTCTTGATTTTCATATTACCACAAGAAAACATGCAAATAACCAAAAACATATCAGAGTAAAAAGGCTTCTTGCTTGTCGTTTTCATTTGTTGTCACATAATTAATGAGTTTTCAGCAATTCCCTTCAGTCTTGGTTTAATATAATTTTAAAAGTTGCTCAATTCTAAGATAACATATAAAGAATGTGGTTCTGGGGAAAAGGGCCACTGTTATCAGTTTCTTTCACGCTTGAGCATAGAGCATCCATCCGGACCTTACAGTGAGGGGACAATTCTGTCCTGGTGATGTCTTCATTTCACAGGACAGAGGTGAGTATATTATACAGAAGTATATCAGCTTGTTTGTTTGAGCTGTTGATATACATACATTTAGGCTTGGTTATATTTGAAAACAGATATCCTATTTTCAAGTCACCAATAGGGGGATATAGATGGCACATTATGACTCTAATATTTTTCTTGGTTACATACTCAAAATTTTCTTGTAGGAAATTGTGGTGATCTGAATAGATGTCTCCTAGTAGATTCAGGCGTTTTATTAAAGTTTACATCCACTGCCTGGCTTAGGAGATATCACTGTGGGTAAATCCTAGAGTCCAGCCCTAGGGTGTTAGTGGGGGCAGATCTGAAATTCCAGACTAAGGTATGCAGAGAACTGGAGCTCAGCCCTGAATTTCCGCTGTTTTGCTTGCTTACTTGAGGTGTTGGTGGTTTCTCTATCTGCTTGGATCTGTGAAAGGGAACCATCCTCTTTCATCATTATGGAACTTCCACTGGATCAGTAAGATTCAATAAATCCTCTCTTCCTCAAATATACTGTGTCTGTTTGTAAGTTTATCCCAGCAGCGTGGAGCTGACAGTGATATACCTAAAGTAGAATTTTTTTATTCCCATTTTAAGGTGAGTTCCTATAAGGTGATTCACTGAGATTCAAGGCTTCAAAGTTGGAGAACTGTCATTGAAAACCAAGCTTTAACATTTTGCATATAGTCAGCATACCTAATATGTGGACTCAATGAAGGCAATAAAAAGGTATCTCTCTACCTCTAGCATAGCATTCACATATGTACCCAATGACAATGTTAATTCTTTTTTTTCCACTCTTTCTTAATCAATACCGTTAGCCATATGTGTGTTTCCTATAGTTTATAATGTCTAAAGCAACTTAAATACTGGACAAAATTGTGGGATCACAAACATCCCACCGGCCAGCTCAGCACACACCCCTTTCTGGCACACACAGTAGGAACGGGATGAAGATGTGAAGATCTCAGCACACCTGTTGCTCAGGAGCTTACCAGTGAGTTAAATGACATACAAACATAAGTAATCAGTGCATACATGAAGATACAATGTGCCCGAAAAGATTAGCAAAAAGACAATCACTCAATGGGCTCTTTCAAACTTTATTCAGACATCCTGAGTTGAAACCAAAGATAAAAAAGGCTAGAGGCTAACTAACCATGTCTAGATTGCTGTCTACATGTGAGAAGCATGGTATGTTACTCCAAGAAGTCATCATTTAAATATTTTCCATAAAAAATAAATTATTTGACCCAGTACGACTGTACTTGTGCCTAAAATAGATCATGTAGAGGCAGCATATTGCAATTCAAAGTTGTGCCATCAGTCAAACAAATTTATTGCTTTATGAAATCTGCCTTGGGTATTTCAACAAGAATGTGTCATCACCCTTTTCTATTGCAGCAGCGAGAAGCAGCTATCTTCTTATTCAAAGAGCTCCATGCTTTTTATAGGAAATCTAAAGTCATTAAAGTCATTTCCAATTAGGTCTCACTACTCTCAGACAGATGCACATATATTCTGATTCCCCAGTGGTTGATACATTTGGGCATCACTCTGAGTACATGAAACAGTGCAGAAGGAATACTTTGCCAAAATTATTTTTTTCTTCACTTTCCCCTAACTTACATCCATAGAAGTTTATTTCCACTAAATTCTAGAGGAATTATTTGCTATGCGAATATTTGTAAATCATAGAAATAAAATAAAATTTCTAAAGATACTATCCAATAAATATTATGTCAGGAGATTATTTTGTGAAATTATTGGCACATATTTTGCTGTCCATTTCCACATGTTTCCAATATGTATTTTAATGTATAGCCAATTTATTGATTAAGGTTTTCATCTACATTGGATTTTAATATGAATAAGACAAAATTTATAAGCCCTAAATTTTATTTAAGTCTTTATAATGTTTATAACAATGAAAACCACAATGTTCAGAGATATATATTAAGCCTTGCGTTCTTGCATTATTTTTTATCTTCACCACTCTTTTGGCCAAGAGAGAGGGATTTTTTTTAAAAGATACTGTGAATCATTTGAACTTGCATCATTACAAATGGACAGAGATATGAAAATAAATAAATAGGAATTTAGTGATGGGAGGGAGGGATTACTGTTAAAATTTAGGATATATCCTTTTATTACAATATGTACAATTTCTAGTAAACAATATTGGAAAATAGAGAGGAAAGTTAATATAAAATGAATAATATAATAAACTCTGGGTGTTTAAGCACATTTTAGAGTATAGTCTAAATGGAAAATTAATCTTCTACTGAGATCCATTTAAGAAATTTCTGGAAGCAGAAGTTGAATAAGCAAACCAATAGTCCTGTATACATAGAGAAAGCAAGAGGCCTTGGGAAGCCAAGGATCACAGAGAATAAAGCTCAGTGTTTCTTCTCCCACACTTCTCTATATACAGCTTTGAGCGACTGCAGTGGGAACATGAGGGCACTATTATAAACACATTTATAAGTATTTCTGCTCCAGCTGTGGAAAAAGACATTGTGAATTTGATTGCTCTCTATACTTTCATTGGTAATTACTCTAATGGGTGGGTGTCTGACTACTTCTGGCATATATATTAAAAATAAATATTAGAAGCATGTGGAAATGGACAGGAAAGTATATGCCAATAATTTCACAAAATGATCTTATGACATAATATTTATAGGATAGTATCTTTATAAATTTTCTTTTATTTCTATGATTTACAAATATTCTCATAGCAAATATTTCCTCTAGAATTTAATGCAAATAAACTTCAATGGATGTAAGTCAGGGGAAAGTGAAGAAAAAATAATTTTGGCAAAGTATTCCTTCTGCACTGTTTTATGTGCTTTCCGCCTCATGCTGTTTCCTTGTGACTGAGTGAAAGAGGATGACATCCTCTTCACACTGGAAATTTGTTTTCAAACTTTTAACTGAGCTACTAGATAAGACTGTGGTTACTTTTGGACAGTGCATGGCATCTCCTTGGATCTAATCTTGTTTATTATTTGACTGTGTTTCATTGTGTATATGCTCCTCCTGCATACTCACTGTCTGGGATATGAAAGGGTGGTAGGTCCAGGCATGTCAACTTTACTACCTATATAATTTCTAAAAAAAACTAGATAAAAGTAATAAGTAAATCACATTCAAATATAAAACAAAACAATAGTCGTGGATGGCACTTTAAATTCTCAAATTTAATTTTGTTAAAATATAAATTTCATCTAATGAATACAACTTCATAAAGGGAATAAAATTGCAATTAGCAGACTGGGTAGAAATACTTTTACACCTAAAAAGAATGCCTTAAGGGCTGAGGAGCTGGCTCAGCATTTAAAAGTGCTTCTTTGCAAAGCCAGCCTGTGTTCAGTTCACCAGTACACAAATAAATCCAGACACTTAGAGTGACACCACATCTGAAGTTTGTTTGCAGTGACAAGAGGCCCTGTTGTACCATTCCCATTTTCTGTCCTCTCTCTCACTTTCTCCGACTCTTAGAAACAAATAAAAATTATTATAAAGAAATTTAAAAGAATAGCTTACAATAATAAAGGAAAATAAGATGCAATAAATAATGAACTTAATTATGAACATGGATTTAAAAGGAATAGAAATATTCATGTATAGCTAAATAAGTGAATAAATCGTAGCTTTCAAAAGTGTGATGCTGATAAGTAAATACATCAATATGTAAAAATACTTGTACTTCTATACAGTATGCATAGTCAGAAAAATATAAAAATACCATTTTCATATTCCTAATTCAATACTATTTCTAAAGCCCAACAATACCTTTGATGTTGAAAATTGTGGGGGCTTTATGGCTAAGGATATAATTTGTCACAATGAGCTTGAAAATGCCCTAGGCATTATCTTGTGACTTTTACTTTATTTAACAATTCCTCTCCTGGACATATCCTAGAGTGTTTTCAGAATTTAATGCTCATGGAAAGATATACATCTACATCTAAAACACAGAATCTTATTCAGCAGATGTGAGATGGATCATTTTTAACTGACTCCCAAGGGTATCCGTGGACCATACATTTTCATTATCAAGCCGGAGAGAATCTCTTCAAGTTGCGAGCCAGGAAACATGTCAACAAATGAGAGCTCAAGACATGACAGACAAGTGAAGATGACCTAATTCTCTAATTGTAAGCAGGGATGTATATGTTATAACGCAATCATCCCACCGGGCTCTGAGAAGCAGGAAAAATGAATGAGATGACCATCTCTAGTAATGTATGTCTCCCAGACTCAGGTGTTTTACCAAAGATTATAACTTGGCTCTCTAGCTGCCTTGCTGGAGGAGGTTTCACTGGAGGCAGATCCTGGGGTCCAGGTGCAAGGTATGTTTGAGGTCAGATCTGATTCTTGCCCAAAGGTAAAGGAGAACAGTATGCGCTCTAGTGGGTTTTACTGATTGCTGTTTTTTGGTGTTTGTTGGCTAATCATGGTTTACTCTCTGGTTGGATCCTTGAAAGGGAGACAGTTTCTTCTACCATTGACTGAGATGAAAAAACAAACAAACAACAACAAAAAATTCATTCCTCCCATAAACTGAATCAGATTGGAAGCTCATCCCAGAAACACGGAGTAGTCTATAACACTATCAAAAACATAGTCTTGAGCAAAAAGATTCAGGGAAATACATACAAAAAAATCAGTATGAAACAGGTCAAAATAAGACAAATACATGGCCATAAAATCAGTAGGGAAGAAAGCAACAGAATACTGCTGGCAATATTCAAGACAGAATTTAACTGTAGCAGTGGTATTGGGGAAGCACGTAAAACCTCCATATAATTGTTACATGATAATTAAACAGTTTATGGGGTTCAAGGATATTATTGTCATGTTATCTTTATGCAGCGTTTAATAATATGAATTTTGTTACTTTTACTACTCCATGCCCCTAGTTTGCACATAACATAAATTAACACAATGATATCATAAAGATGGCATAAAGTAGGATAACTAGGTGAACGAAATAAAAAGAAAGTGAAAGTCAAGCTACATGGAATTTTCTCTTACATGATGACTCATACTGATTTGAAGACAAAACCCTAAAGAAAATTTAGAAAGGAGAATTCTGTGAACGCAACATGCTCAATGATAGCGCTCTGTGGTGACATAATGTGATCCAACCACAGACTCCAGGGGAGGGCACTACTAGCAGAATATCCATGAGTCTTTTGGTAGGAAAGACAAATAATATGTTAATTGCACTTCTGTAGCCTGAGTTTAAATTGCAGTAACACTACTGATGAAGGAAAATTGCATAAGTTCCAAAAAGCAGGAGGAAAATCTACAATATAAATTGAAATTTAAAAGGGCTCTCACCCAATACTTTCTTACAAATGGAAGTGAACTTCATGCTCATATGGACTTAGGCCCAAGAATGACCAATAAGAGATGTCTTCCAGAAAGTGCTGCAGTTCCCACAACACTAAACCTGCATTTGATTGCAAACATTCAACATGGGTCATAGCGGAAACTACCTTAATCACAGATGGGAATGAACAAATGTGCAAAGCAAGTGTTTCAGTTACTCTCCAAGACCGGAAGTATCTTTAGTATTTACCCAAAAGTTGGGAGATTTAACCCATCAGAGGGGAGGGGAGGGAGAATCAGATAGGAAGCAACAGGAAGTCCTGATATTCAAACAACAGTAACTTTTACTGAAAAATCCTCTCCTCTCTCAAGTCATGAAAGTTTTAATTTATCAGAGAATTAGTTAACACTGTTTGGTGCATATTGGATAATATTTTACAATCATGATGTTTTAAAGGTTACTTTCAAGTCCTTTCTTTTAAGGGTGCAATAGCAGGATATTTTGTATGATAAAGTCAGTTCTTTACTATGGTAACAAGACTAGGAAGTACTTTTGTGTTGTAAAGGTACAAAAGGAAAAATATATATATACTGACTTAGTTTAGGGTAAAGATGAAAAATTTGCCTCCTGTCTTATCCAAGCAGAACTGAAGAATTGCTATATGGAAGAATAGGGGTATTTTAGCAAATACATTAATGCTGGCAGAAATTAGTGATTATCCCAAGAGAAAATTTTAAGGTACATTATTTTTTCAGATGTTGGAAAATCCTAAGAAATATATGTTTAGTTGCATACATTAAGATGAAATATTTAGTAGTAGAATGTTTCCAAAGAGTTAAAAGAAACCTTGAAATACATATAATTGAATATGTCATGGATACAGGTACAAAGTCCAATTTTGATAACTCAGATAGCTCCTAGATTTTCACATTTAAAACCCCGGCACCATTAGTAGCATGCTTTTGAAGTCTTCTCTTCATTACATACAATGTGTATTTAAGAGACATTAATCTGTCTTTTATGAAAAAGTAATGGGGAATTCTAGTTTTTGAGCTTATGTTGACATTAAATAATTGCTCACTATGTGGGCCAGAATGAAGCTTATAACAATGGATGGTCACAACACCCCCCCCCACACACACCACACATATATTGGGGTAATGCTCTCATAATGATAGTCTGGCTCATTCCTAAAAATAAGTTTAGTAATAAAGATGAGGATATTCCTGTTCAGAAGCCATTTCTGATTTCCTCAACAAGGCACAAGAGCAAAGAACTCAGGGAGGAAGGGGGCTAATTTCCTATAAACAGTGAAATAAAAAGAATAAGGCCACCCTTTGATGAATAGAGTATTTTACAAATAAGCGTGAGCCTCTCCACAACTGTGGAGTGTTCAGACCATGACCAGATCCCAGTGGTGGGCAGAGGTGTTCCAGCTATTTAGCCTCACCTGCCCAGTGTCAAGTGGCCACATTACTACCGTAGATCAGACAGCCACAGGGACTGAAAGCCTCAACTAGTGGTCATACTTTGTACTTGGTGAGCCAGAATTAGACATGGGATTGGTCCACTGATCCTTCCTCTTTCCTTTATTTTGTGACCACCAGAATGGAGTCCTCAAATTGGGAATTTGGGAGATGATTGCCTCATTGCTTTCAGGAAGACTGTGGTATTCTCACACCAATGATCTTTGCTGTCACCATAGACTAAACCACTTTAAGGATGCTGTGGGAGCATTTGGAAGTTCATTCACAAAGCTTCTCTGAAACCCCAGAATTTACTGTTTGCCCAGTGCTTCCTATTATTTTCTGTAGCTATGTCAGTATTAAAATTCATCAAGTCTGTACTATTTTTCAATGTAGTTGTACTTTCTTTATGCTATTTCCCGCAATACTCACAAGAATCTTGTGAGATACATATTAACAGTCCTAGTTAGTTGATATAGAAACTGATTGATAAACAAGTTGTATAACTTTTCTAAGGTTATACAGCTGGTACTATATTACAACTTTGCTTCAGTATTAATACTTTTGACCTAAAAAGTTGACTCATTTTCTCTATGTATGTCCCTATTTACAGACTAATAAAAGGATAAAAAGAAATATCAGTTATTGGCTATATTAAAAAAAGATGGGATTTTTAAAATATTTTATTCATTTACAAAAAGAGAGAGAATGGGTGTTCCAGGGCCTCCAGCCACTGCAAATGAACTTCAGATGTATACACCACCTTGTGCATCTGGTTTTATGTGGGTACCGGGGAATCAAACCTAGGTCATTATGCTTTGCAGGCAAGCACCTTAACTGGTTAACCATCTCCACAATC